>PVKN010016240.1:0-18076 GCA_004027915.1 Capromys pilorides
CCTTACTGTGTTGCTCATGCAGAGGTTAAACTTGCCATAATTCTGCCTCAGCCAGGGTGCTGGGATTGCAAGTGAGCACCCCCACCACATTCAGCTAGCATTGGAAATTCTAGTGCATGTTGTCAAATTGTCCAGGAAAGCATCAGTACCATTTTATGTATACTTCTATTGCCAGTGTGAAAGATTTTTTCCAATGCCTCACCAATGCTTAGTGTTATTGTCAAAGAACTCCAGCGGGTTATTATTAGGTTTTTGGTGGGGTTTTTGTTTTCCTTTTGAGACAGGGTCTCACTACGCAGTTCAGACTGGCTTTGAACTCACTTTGTAGCCCAGGCTGGTCTCGAACTCACAACGAAACTCCCTGCCTCAGCTTCCTGAGTTCTGGGATTATAGGCATGCACTACTATGCCTGGCTTCTTTAGGTTTAGTGATATAACTGACATATAGGACACTGCATATATTTGAAGTATACAAAATGGATGTATTTTAACATAAGCATCCACGGAAGTATCACCGTATCACAACAGGCGAGGATGAACATATCTGTCATACCTCCAAGTTTCCTTGTGCTCCCTTTGCAACCTCTGTATTAGTCTTGGAATGTCATAACAAAAGTACCACAGATGAGGAGGCATAGAATCAGCGCAAATGTATTTCTCACAGTTTTGAATGTTAGGAAGCCCTAGATCAAGAAAGATTCCATGTCCAGTGAGGGCCTCTACCTTATAGAGGGTGCCTTTTCATTTGATTGTACATGGCTGAAGGGATGCAGTTATTGCTACTTGTATGTAGGACCGTGGTATTGTGTTAAACGGCATTATGACCTTGCTATTGCCTTTACTTGGAGATTAAGTACGATTTGCTGGAATACATACTGGTGCCAAGTTGGCAAGTGCTAGACTTCTACCCGTTAGTTTTTTTAGGGGTTTGAGGTGGTATTTTTGATTTGTTTTTCAGGGCCTCACTCATGCCAAGCAAGTGCTCTACCAATGAGCTACATTCACAGCCTAATGGTTTGTCTTTAGAAGTCAGCTTGACTAGGTTAAGCGATACTGGAAGCTGGTAAAACATTTCTCGGTGAATCTGTGAGGGTGTTTGTGGAAGTGATTAGTATATAATCCAGTGGACAAAGGGAGGAAGAGCCAGGCCTAGGGTGTAGTTCAGTGATTGCCTGGTGTGTGCAAGGCCTTGGGCTAGATCCCCAGAACTACACCACACACACACACACACACACACACACACACACACACACACACACATCATGGAAGATTCATTTTACAGTGTGGGTAGGCATCATCCAATCCATTGAGAGCTTGTATAGAACAAAAAGGCAGAGGAAAGGCAAATTCCTTCTTTTCTACATCTGGACATCCATCTTCTCTTGTCCTCAAACACCAGAGGTCCTGGTTCTCAGGATTTTACACGTTGTAACTTACATCTGTGGCTTCCTAACTCTTTAAGTCTTGGGTCCTCAAACTGAGAGGTATGCCATTGTCTCTCCTAATTGTCAGACCAGGACTCAGACTAAGATTATTCTACCAACTTGCCTGCATCTCCATCTTCCAGATCATATAACAGGACTTCCTGGCCTCCATAATCACTTCAGTAAATTGTCACAATAAATGCCTATCTATCTATCTATCTATCTATCTATCTATCTATCTATCTATCATCTACCTATCTATCTATTATCTATCTATTTAATCTATCATCTATCTATGTTATCATCTATCTATTGGCTATCTATCACCTATCTATCTATCTATCTATCTATCTATCTATCTATCTATCTATCTATCTATATCATCGTCATCTTATTAGTTCTGTTGCTTTGGAGAACCCTGATCTATACATCTTCCATCCCTCTCATCCTGCCCCTGGCCCCACTGATCTATTTGATATCATATAGCTCATTTTCTGGAAGTCTATATAAATGGAATTACACAGTATATACTTTCTGTCTTGCTCTTTTCATGCAGTATTGTCATTTTGAGGTTTATTCATATTGTTCTTTTTACTTTTTGTTTTCTTTCTTTTTTTCCTTCTAGTGCTGAGGATGTAATGCAAAGCCTTGTGCATCCTAAGCCAGTGCTCCAACACTGAGCTACATCCCAGCCCAGTTGATTTCTTTTTATTGCTAATATTCCACGGTAATGGATACAGTACAATTTGTTTATGTAGTCACATGCTCATGGGTAATTGGGTTGTTTCTAAGTTTTACTGATTACAAATAAAGCTATTATATACAACTGCTTGTGTGGACTTAAGGTTTCATCTCCCTTGGATAAATATCTAAGAATGATGTTCCTGGATCATATTGATAGATGTAATTTTAAATATGAAGACATAGGTATACTGTTTTCCAAAGTGGTTATATGTTATGGTTTGTCTCTATGTGTCCCCTCAAAACCTCATGCAGCCATGGGGTAGACTTCTAGAGTTTGTGATTACCTCTTGATCCAAGGGTTATGGGTGACCCAAGGCTTGGATTATGGGTCTTAGTACTGCTGGGATTATGGGTGTGAGTGCTACACCCAGCCTGGGGCAGAGAGCCTGAATGTAACTTAAGAGAGACAGAGAGACAGACTTCCTCTGTGTTGCCTTTGTTGCTGCTGCTCCTCCCTTGGCTCCTCTTGCTCTTTGCCACCACCATGAAAAGCTGCTCTCTGCCATGTGCCTCTCTGCCTTGGAGCCAGCAGAGTATGGACTGAAACCTCCAGTAACTGTGAGCTAGAGAAACCTTGCCTTCCCTCATTTTGAGAGTCAGGTATTTGTCCCAGCAACGAGAGAAGAGTAACTAAGACATTGTACAATTCAACACTCCTCCCAGCAACATATAAGCATTCCAATTGCTACACAATCTTGTCAACACTTGGAATGGTCAGGTTTTTTTATATTTCAGACAATATTATATGTAGATAGCTAAAACTCACTGTGGTTTAATTTGCATCTTCCTTATGACAGTAATTTTAATCATCTCTCCATATATGCATTTGCCACCCAAACATTTTTAAACTTTTGCTTATTCATTTCCTAGGCCACTGGTTTCTTTATTGCACTTGGAGTTCTTTACATTTTCAGACTATAAGTCCTGATCAAATATGTGGTTTCCAGGGCTGGCCAAATAGCTCAGTGGATTAAAGTGCCTGCAAGCAGGTACAGGGGCCAGGGGTTCGATCTCTGGGCCCGAAGTGCTGACACCCCCCCTCCTCCGGTACGTGCTGAAATGGCAATTGAGACTGGGCATGGTGATGTGCACCTGTAATCCCAGCTCTTGGGAGGCTATAAACAGGTGGATCACTGTGAGTCCACTCCAGTAGTGAGACCCTGAATACCCAGTAGACCCTTTCCTAAAAGACACAAAACAAAAACAAATATGTGATTTCCAAGCATCGTCTAGTCTATGGCCTATTGTTTTCATTTTCATTTTTTTAATTTTAATGAATTTTTAATGAAAGAAGTATAATAGCAGCCTATCAGAATGTTGAAGAACCTCACAAACTGTGAACTTTACGTCTTGATTTAGCATTGTTGCTCGGTCTTAGGAGTTCTTAGAAAAGATTTGTTCAGTTATGTGTTCCTTGTGGGACGAGCTCTAACTAGAGTGAAAAGACAGCCCACAATTTTGGAAAATATCTTAACTAATAAGCACTCAGACAAAAGTCTGCTATCTGGAATTTATAAAGAACTAAAAAAAATTAGAGCCCCCAAATTTAAAGACCCAATCCAGAAATGGGCATCTGAAATATTTTCATTTTCTTAACAGCTATCTGTGAAGAATAGAATTTTTTTTTTATTATGACCAGCTCAGCCTAACCTGGGCATGGGGCTGGCATAGCTTGTGGTGCCGGGAATCAAACCATGGTCCCTGCGGTTGCCTAAGCTTTCCCAAGCAGGCACGTTAGACCACTGAATCATCTCACCAACCCCAGAAATTACTAATTGTTTTTTGGGTTTTTTGTTGTTTTTTTTTTTTGAGTGCTGGATATCAAACTTACACAAACTTAGCAAGTGCTTGATCGCTGAGTTACATCCCCATCCCAGAAGTTCTTAATTCTGATAAAGTAAATATATCAATTTTGATGGAAGGGGTTTTTTTTTGGGGGGGGTGTTGTGCATTAAAAAAATTTTCCATACCCAAAATGAAAAAAAAAAATTCCTATTTATCTGCTGGGGGCAGGAGTATATTAGAAGATAGTAAAAGCATATCTTCACTCTTTAAAAGAATATCTTTAAAGTACTGGAATTTCATATGTCTTTCACAACTCAAACAATATAAAATCCATTTTTGGAAAACCTAAAACCTGCAAGAATTTATTACTAGCAGATCTACACCACAAGAAATGTTAAAATCCTCCAGGCAGGAGAAAGATGATAAAATTTTGTATCTATACTAAGAAATAAAGAATGATGCATTTTATACCTCTCTAGGTGTAGACAGATATATGTTAGTTTACTATTGCTGCTAAAACAAACTCACAAAAACTTAGAGAATTAAAATAACATAAATTCAGCATTTTACAATTCTGTAGATCGGAAGCCTGATGTGTGTCTCACCAAACTAAAACCGAGCCACTGGCAGGTTGACCTTCTTTTCTGGAGGCTCTAGGGAAAAGTTTATTTCCTTGTCGGTTGTCAGCTAGGGAGCTGCCCTGGATTATTTTTTTTTTTTAATGTATTTAGTGCCAATACTACAGGGTGTACAGGGTCTCACTGCATAGACTGGACTCATAGTGATTCTCCTGTTTTCAGCCTCCCAAGAGCTGGGATTACAGGTGTGTGCCACCACACCCGGTCTCAGTGGCCGTCTCAGCACACCCCAGGGGCGGGGCCTGCACAGCAAGCTGGGAGTCGAACCCTTGTCCTAAGCAGGCGTTTTATTCTGCTGAGCTATCTGGCCAGTCCTTTGCCCTGGGTTCTTAAGAGTGCTCTGGCTCTTACACATGACTTCCTACATGTTAAAGTCTTCTTCACACCATCTCTGAACTCGGTCTCTTATTGTTCTCTTCCACTTTGAAGACTCATGTGATTAGATTGAACCCATCCAAAATGTAATATAAACTCCCCATCTAAATGTCCAAGGTTCCTAAAATTTTCAGAGATTCTTAGACTCAGGATGTGGACCCCTTTGGGAGGCAATGGGGTTATTATTCTGCTTATCACAGTGATAGATATTAAAGACTCTAATTAGTTCTTATCTTTAAAAGATAATTGATTATGTAAGTCAACATAAAACAATATATTGGGGAGCTTATAAAATGTAAAACATATGACAATAGCAGAACAAAAGCCCAGAGGACAGAAACAGATATTAACTACTAACTATGATATTAACTATGAGGTGGCATCATATCATTTGAGGATTGTGTTAGCTTTCTGTTATTATAACAAATACCTGAGATAATCAATTTAGAAAGAGAAGGAGCTTAATGGCTCACGGTTTTGGAGGCTTCATCTATGATTGGTTGGGCCTGTGGCAGCACGACATGCTGGTAGCCCGTGTCAGAGTGAAACTGTTCCCCTAGGAGCTGGGAATGAAGCTCAGTGGCAGAGTCCTTAGCATGAGTGAGGCCCTCAGATTCACTCGTCACAGGGAAAATTTTAAAAAAGACTGTCATTTAGGCTCTTTTAAGGTGATTGGTACCTATTTAGCATATCAATCCCTGATGCACATTCCTAGGGAAGTATGTGGCTACATTTGTTTCTTCTTTTGTCTTGAGGTCTGGCCCACAGCAGAGGTGTCTGTCTCTTGCAACGCTGTATAGTCACCTTGTCTTCCATCTTGTCTCCTTGAGGGCCTGGCCCTGTCTGACTACTTATAATATTTCTATCTAATTCAGCTGCCTACAACATTGGTGACACAAAAAAAAAAAAAAAAAAAAAAAACAGTAAAAAGCTTTATATTAACTAAAGCTTTGAGTTGGATTCCTGGTACTGAAAAACAAGACAAAAAGGACCAAGATAAATGATAAATTTTAGGTTATGAGTTTTTATGAGTTTTAATAATAATTTTTTATTTTCTTTTTTTAATGTTTTTACAGTTTAATACTTTTCTAGATGAATATAGTCATGAGAGTTGTTGAGCAGTATTCAAGCTATAATCTTCCTGATTGGTCTGTTGTATTCAATAAGTATAAGAAGTTACTGTATGAAAGACTGCATTGATGCATCCGTCATTTTCAGGATTGTTGGTTACCTGGGCACATTTACCCCAAGTAACCTTGCCTCCTTGTGTCACAAGGCCAACTCCCTCGCATTCACCTCAATCACTGTTCCTTTGGTAGTAACCCCCAAAGTTGTATACAGTGGCGATGAAGGAGTCTTTTTCACACCAAGTTTTCGCAGGCAAAAGGTGGCTTTCAGTTCAAGATGTGTTACATGGGCCTTCTTAAAACATAAGCCTATTGGCCTAAAGAATCTTTCATATTTAGGTGGTTTGCTTGTAAAGCCATCTCCAACAAAGCAGTCTTTAGCAACCATCTTCTTCCATGCCTTCTTTTTTCTCTTTCCAATTCGAATAACTTTTAATACTTCCGATTCTCCTTGGGTAAGAACTTTGGGCAGAGGTACTTCTCATTTTCCCATCTTTTCTTTTCATTTTGTTTAATCATGTTGGGAAGTACTTTTGCACGAGACTGTCCCTCTGTCCAGCAGGTAGGCAGGCACTGCTCCTTGTGAAGTCTTTTCATCATTCTTTTGTTTGGTGTTTCTCTTTACATGCATCTTAGAGAAGTATGTTTTGTATTTTTTTGGGGAGGGGGGCTAGTTCAGGCTGCCTTAAGGATGGATCTTGTGTGACTTATGGAGCTGGGGATCAAACCGGGGTCTCTTGCACCTGACTGCTTTTGCCAAAGCAGCACTTTAAACAACTGAGCTAACCGGCAAACCCCCTCTTTTCATGCATCTTAATAGTCTTCTTCGTTTGTATTTTCTCTCCATGGCATATTTATGGTAGAGCTTAGCCTTCAGGTCAATCTTTTTTTTTTTTTTTTTACTTCTTTCCTTCTTTCTCTTTTTCTCATGATAATCCAAGCGGTATCCACAGCATTTATGGAGTAATTCAATATATTCATTCTATGACATGATGGCAGCTGCAGAGCCAAGGCAGGTGGCTTCAGGAGTGCCTTAATAACAATATTTTTAAAAGCAGGCCCTCTTAGAACTACAGCAGAAATTGGGCATTCTGGCATCTGTAATCCCAGGACTTGGGAGGCTGAGATGGGAAAATTATGTGTTTGAGGCTAGCCTGAGTGACACAGTGAGCTCAAAGCCAGCCTGCATAGGGAGATCTTGTCTTAAAAACAAAACTCGAACCCCTGACTCCAAATTGCAATGACATATCATCTCATATCTGTTAGCATTGCAATTATTAAGAAAATGATAACAAGTGCTGGTCAGAATGTGGAGAAATTGGAATACTGCTGATGGTGGGAACACAAATTTGTACAGTTGCTAGGGAAAACACTGTGAAGGTTCCTGAGAAGATTAAAAATAGAACTACCACATGACCCAGAAATTTCACTTGCAGGTAGAGCTAGTCTTCCTTGTCTGCAGCTGCACATCTGTGGATGTAGCCAACCTTGGATCAAATATATTTGAAACACACAAAGTCTTTCTTGTCACTGCTCCCTGTAAACAATACAATATTTATACGTACATAGCTTTTTTTTTTCATTTTGAGACAGGGTCTTGCTATGCAGTTCAGGCTGGGCTTGTGCTCACTTCATAGCCCCCAGGCTGGTCCTGAACTCTCAGTGATCCTCCTGTCTCAACCTCCCTCCTGAGTGAGAGCTGGGATTACAGGCATGTGCCACCATGCCTGGCTATATGAAATATAAGTAATGTGGAGATGATGTAAACTGTACAGAATGATATGCACAGCTCTTATGCAAATAATTTGCCATTTTTGTATGAGGTACTTGAACATCCATGGATTTCATTATCCATGAGAGTCTTGGAACCAGTTGCCTGGAGATATTGAAGGACGACTAGATGTTCAAAAAGTTGAAAGCAAGAAGTATTTGAATAGCCATATTCACTAGAGAGTATTCACAATGGTCAAGAGGTAGAAGAAATTCAAATGTCCATTGACGAATGAATAAAGCAATGTAGTACATATGTACAATGGAATACCATTCATCTTTATAAAGGAAAGGACTTCTGACATCCGCTCCTCCATGGATGGACCTCAGGGACATGATGTAAAGTGAAATGAGCCCGGGGAGATAGCTCAGGGGCACAAGTGCCTGCCTGGCAAGTGCAAGGTCCTGAGTTCAATACCCGGTTCCAGGGCAAAAAAAAAAAAAAAAAAGTTGCTGTAAAGTGAAATGAGCCAGACACTAAAAGGTGACTACTGAATGATCCCACTTACCTGAAATGTCTAGAATAGTCAAATTCTTAGAGACAGAAAATAGAACAATGTTTGCCAAGTGTCAGGGTCAGGGAGAAGAGAGAGGTGTTTATTATTATTATTTTTTTTTAGGACAGGGTCTCGCTACGTAGATTGGACTCATAGTGATCCTCCTGTTTTCAGCCTCCCAAGCACTGGGATTACAGGTACTCGCAGCCACGCCCAGTCTCAATTACTGACTCAGTGTGACCTGGGGAGTGGGACTGGCACGGCTCATCCTCATTGGGGATGAAACCCTGGCCCCTGCGTTCGTCTAAACAGGCACTTTAGTCTGCTGAGCTCTCTGGCTGGCCCTTGGGGAAGGTGTTTAAATGGGTACAGCCTTGGGCTGGGGAGATAGCTCAGTGGAATAACCGCTTGCCTGGTAAGCACAGGGTTCTGAGTTCAATTCCTGGTACTGCAAAAAAAAAAAAATGGGTACAGCCTTTCAGTTTTGTAAGATGGAAGAAGTTTAGACATCTGTTCTGCACCAGTGTCAATATGCTTGATGCTATCTGTCTATCTATCTATTATCTATCTATCTATCTATCTATCTATCTATCTATCTATCCATCTATCTATCTATCTATCATCTATCTAACTACCTACCTATCATCTATTTATCTATCCTGATACATACATTTAGAAATGGCTAAGGTGATAAATTTTATGTTATGAAAAATTTTTTTGAACTTTCTGCAAAGCTTTATTCCAGAGGGGCTCAGTCCTTGGCAGCTGCCTTCCTCATGGCGGCCAGCACATCACTCAGCTCCTCACGCTTCCTCTTGGCACAGATGTGTGTCCCCACCCTTTTCTTTTTTTT
Source organism: Capromys pilorides (assembly GCA_004027915.1). Classification (NCBI taxonomy): domain Eukaryota; kingdom Metazoa; phylum Chordata; class Mammalia; order Rodentia; family Capromyidae; genus Capromys; species Capromys pilorides. The sequence continues at coordinate 9,213 of PVKN010016240.1, forward strand.
TTTCCCCCACCCTTTTCTTCATGAACTTGAGGGCGTGTTTGTCCTTAGAGACCTTGAGCAGCTCCATGGCGTGCCACTCATAGGGAGTGAAGCCACAGACCTCCCAGATCATATCCCACATGAACTTGGTGCATTTAGTGAAGTGTCTTTGGCAGGGGCTGTGCCTCGGTTTGCTCACATTCTTAGTCACCTTGTGACCCTTGTTGAGGCTCACCACCATGAGATAGCAGAGGACCACAGCTTCTGTTCTTCAGTGGTTGCTGTGGCAGAAGGTATTACAAAATGTTTAAAACTATCATTTGAAACATAATCAGTCCTTCTCACTTAGAACAAACATCAAAACTGAAGGGTTACATGGTTTATCCTACGACCAAGAACCAACTTCAAAGCACTGAGCTGAGACGTGAGAGTGCTTAGACCAAAGATTTCCCTGACTTTAGATCTGATTTCATTAGCCAGGCATGGAGGCTTGTGTCTGCAGTTCCAGCACTCACAGATGATCACAAGCTGAAGCCCAGCCTGGGGCAAGCAGAGACTGAGGAGACCGTGTCTCAAAGTAAAAAGGCCTGGGGATGTAGCTCAGCGCAAAGGCCCTGGGTTCAACCTCCAGTACTGCAAAACACAAGCAAATACAATAAATTTAATTTTATTTTTTGAAATTTAAGAGGACTTGGCAAATATTAACCACTTTTGGACCTTTTAAACAGGAACATATAGCTTTTTGTTCTTATTTTTAGTAAACTTGACATGAGGATTTATCCACCTTTGCCTTCGGACAAAGGCAAAATATGTTTCAAAACCCGACATTCACTTTCAAATAAAATGATAGGATAAAAATGAATGGATGAAACAATTTAAACTCTTCAAGCACTTTGTACGATGATTTGAAAAAAATCTAATAAACCAGCTAATATAGAACGTGTGTGCTGTGGTGTGGAAATGGAAATGTGTTCCTCTAATAGGATTTTAATCTCTAAATTGATATTGGCCTCTCCCCATTGCCTGAAAAGAACTCCTACTTTCTATTCCTTCCCTCAATGAACCTTTCTAGTGCATTTTCATCCTTTCCTGTTTAGGTCTCTGAAGCTTGTTTCTTCTAAACAATTTTAACTTTAATATGAGAGCAGGACATTAAGTCACACGACACTGTAGTAGACTGATTGGTGGTCCCTGAAAGCTACCAAGTCCTAACCCCTGGAGTGTGTAAATGCTATCTGTTTAGAAAAAGAATCTTTACAGAAGCGATTAAAGATGTTACAAAGAGGCAGTCACCCTAGATTACCAACGTGGGCTTGAAATGCCACCATTTGTGTCCTTACAAGCAAGATCCACCAGGGAATGCTACAGACACAGAGGCCACGGTGGGTGAAGACAGTGAGAGGCAGCTGGAAGCCAGAAGAAGGAGGGCAATTCTCCCCCAGAGCCTCCCCTCAGGAGAGAGTGGCCTCCAGATTTCAGACTTTGGAGCTCCAAAACTATATGAATAAATTTCTGTTGCTTAAATCACCAAGTTTGTGGCAATCTCTTTTATGGCAGCCTCAGAAAGTTAATAAAAGTTCATTCATGTGTGTCTTGCTTCCTGTAAATGTTCACCAAAACTGACTGCAAATACACACTCAATATAGCAGAATTGTTTATAAAATAATTTACAAAACATTCTCATAGCCAGAGTGCAAAATCTAGTGGGAATTTACAATCAAAACATCAAAAATCAATGCGTCAGGTATAAAATTCATTTCTCCTGACTTCACAGAAGTTCTTCTAACAATGTTTGGGTCATAGCTGTTGTGCTCATAAGAAAGCTCTATGAAGAAAACACATGGCTTGAATCCATTGGGATCAGTTAACAAAAGACATGGATTAGTATCCAGAATGTTATTATAGACTCCAGTATCATTATCAATAGAATTTCTGATGCCAGGCACCAATCTTGGCTGGAGGCTAGGTTTACATGCTCCCTTCCTACTCTCAAGGCTTGTGGATCTTGGCTAGAAATGTTGAGTCTACTGAAGCTGGCCCACATGATCTCTGGCTCCACTGGATTGTTCTAGAATAGGGCCATTGCCTTTCTTCAGGTAAGCAAGAACCATACCCCTTTCACAGATAATGACCCTAAAAAATCAGAGATAAATAAGGCCTAGAACATAAGAGAACCTGTGCCATAACATCCTATAACTCAGAGGTTTCCCAAATTTTCTCTTCAAGGAGATTAAGGGACCTCAGAGGAAAAGGATAAACAAAGTATAGTCTGTCTAAGAAGAGTCACCTAGAACAGTCACCTGGCAACAGCTCTACAAAGCACTGTACATGGTTCCAAAGTTAATCCTAAGGGGATCTGACCCTGGAAGATATGAAAGATGAATGATCAATTATACAGGTCTGGCCTTAACTTGCCCTTGATCACCCAGCAGAAAAGCTTAATTACGAGGCATAGAATGCAGAGCTAGATTAGTATGATGAGCTGTAAGAGGCTTATACCAACAGCCTCCGACATTGCCAGTTTCACCGGTATCCCACTACAATTATGGAACTTTGGATTATGTATACAACTACTCCCTCTTTGTACAAAGAGAAGATAAAATTTTTTTTTCTTTCTTCTCTTCCCCTACTAATATAGATTAGAAAATTTATCATGTCTACACCCTGTGCTCTGTATAACTACTCTGAGGACAACAATATTCAATGTATCAATTATTATGAATGCACTAATAACGTGTTTTGCAATTATCATATTGTTATTTCTTATTAAAAAATAAATAAATAAATAAATAAGGCCCAGAGTTGCCAGATTTAGCAAATAAATACATAAGGTACTCAGTTAAATTTGAATTTCAGGCAAATAATGGGTGAATATGTTCAGTGTACTATTTGGGACATGGTTACACTAAAAGTAGTGACTTGTTTTTATACAAAGCAAGCTTAAGAGGCTGTTCTAATAAGGAACTAAGAAGCCCAATGAGATCTTCTGCTCTGCTGGATGGATGCTAGGAGATACAACTGACAAAATAAGCACACAGACGTCTATGGCAAGGCCACCGTGTGTCTTGAAAGAGGTGTCATCCAACTGGTAAAGGCCCATGAGACAGAAGTTAGCTTCCCCCACCAAACATGATGAAAAGCTTGGGGAGGCTGCACCCTCTGAAGGGTGGGGAGGATCTAGTCTAGGTCAACAGACATGAGGGAGGCGGTTCACGGGTCTTTCAGGTATCAAGGGCAGCCTGAGCTTGACAGGACAATAAGGGCTGGTGTTGAGAAATCAGCAGATGGCCTCGAAGATGGCAGGCAGGGAGACTGGAGCAGGGCCGGTAGCTGATAAGGTTGCTGCCTGTGGCCTTGGGCAGATAACAGACTGCACTGTCATCAGGACTCCACCAATGCTACCCCATTCCTTTGACCCACTGATCTCCCATAAGGCTTCTGATGTTGTGAAAGAAGCAAGCGCCCGTATAAGACTAGAGTCTGAACTTGAGATGTTGAAATATGTGAGGCGTTCAGATTGTTAAGAAACTCAAGGTTGGAAATAAGATAATCCACTAGAAAACACACTTAACCTAGCACTCAAAAATGACTGAGGCTCCCTTCTAAAATTCTTTTTTTTTTTTTTTTTTTAAATTTATGAGAAAGCCCTATTGCACAATCCTCTCCACTTTGGGTAAATACTATAATTTACTAACTCATTTGCAATTAAATGTACTTTTTGTGACCTAAGGACTGTGGGTAAAAATTAGTAGTTTCCGGATTGCATCAGTCTGTTCTGTCAGTCTGCTCCACACACCTCAACAGTGGACTTTCACACCTCTGCAGGCGCATCCTGGGCACAAAGGAGGAACGCGAAGTAACAGTCCAGGAGGGTTTATTGCTAATTCTGAGAGGGAGCTGTGTGTGAGCAGACCAGAGAAGGCACTTCGTATGGGCTAAGAGCCTTTTCTCATAATGGTTTTTGTTGTTGTTTTGTTTTGTTTGGCAGGCCTTGGAGGGGGTGGGTCAGAGAAATGGCAGGCTCCAGGCTTGCTGACTTGTCCTCTGTGGCCGGTGACATACCCTTCGGGGATTGCTCCTGACCTGCTGACTTGTCCTCTGTGACCTAAGTAAAATGAAACTTTGGCTTCCCTAAGATGGCGCATGGGCCATTTGAGCTGCGGGGTGACCCTGCCTGGTTCTGTCACATCCAAGCTCTGTGCTTTCTCTGTAAGGACGGCTTTGTCTTGGCAGCTCCCTCCTCCCAGTCTGCGCTCTGCTCTTGCACAGCACTTTCTCTCTAAGGCATTTTATTTTATTTTAATTAATTAATTAATTAATTTGTTTGTTTGTTTATTTATTTATTTTGGTATCAGCTGGGCAAGGAGTGAGCTGGAACAACAGATCATTTGCCAGCTGGGCTAAAGATCCTGGTAGAGAAAAAGGTCAGGAAAAGAGCTGGTGGCACCTGGCCTGGGGCCGGGAAAGGAAACGGAGGATTACTGTTGACTCTCAGGCTCTCAGTGTGGGGTTTCCCAGGGGATTGTTATTTCTTCCCGGTTACAGGAAAAAGACAGCAAAGATTTTGCTTGTTGATTCCCACCTGATGCAGAAATCTTATGCTAAAATTGAAGATGAGTAGATATCTTGTTTGTGCAGTCATTACGGAGGCCGTATGTTAGCACAGCCATATGTGGGAGTGTTTTGATTCTTTTATGAGTGCAGAAAAGGGCATCGCTCAAGAAGCCTTAATTATCTATCCAAGTAGAACATAAAAACAAAAATATAACTGAAGTCCCAGCCGTGCCAAATATCTATTTACTTTATTTCATTTATTTCCAACATTAAGTTTAATGTCTAAAAGCAAAACAAAACAAAGCAGAAATAAATTTTACAATAATACAGCTAGACCCTATAAGCCTTGGTGCTGGAAAGACCACACCTGCACATGCTGGGCATTACAGCAACTCTGTAAGGCTAATCAAATTATAATCTACACTAGCATAACAGTGAGAACTCAAAATAAAATCATTTCTTTCTCACATGATGAAAGGGATGAATTAAGTCCTACCACTGAGAACTGTTTACCATCTTTTAATTTAATAACTGGCTTTATCTTTGACACAAATCATGTGTGTATGACAATATTCACAGACTCCATTTAAATACAAAACAATAGCTCAGCTGAGTAAGCAGCTCATTGGTAGAGTGGTTGCCTAGCATGCACAAGGCCCTAGCTTTAATTGCAAAATTAAACGAATACATACATAAATAAAAACAATAAAAAGCATTTTCCTATAATGCACAAGAAATTAGTTGGTAGGCTATGAAGACCATTTCTTTGAGGATTTTTCAGACAGTGTTTCTAGTGCTTTTTGTTGTTTTTGTCTTTCAAAGCAGTTGTTCTTTACTCTTTAAAAAGAATTTATTCATTTGCTATTTTGAAACATTTCAAGGTCTTGTTGGAAAAAAAATAGATATATAGATATCCCTCAAATGTTGAAATAGCTGGAATTCTGAGATATATACCAAAATCACATGCATTCTAAAGATGAGGGATTTTTCCATTTTAAAACATGTTTATAGTTCTTATACTCCTGGGTTTCTGAATATTTTATTCCAATCTATGACTTTTCTTGCTCAGAATATCAGATTATGACATGACGGAATTAGTCACTGCCAAGAAGCATCTTCAATATAAGTCCTTGTCTGAAGTCTTTGAAATATTGAGGCTAAGACCTTGATGGGCCCTTTAAAAAAAATCCAGAAGGTCGCTGGGAAGAGAGGTAGAGGCTGGACAAAAATGCCTCTTTCCAGTTGAGTGGTTTTTCAGTAATTTACATACCGAAAAAGGTTAATATTTGTCAAGCTCTAAACACGATGTCAGTATTTGACCTAATCTACAGGAACTAAATGTTTCCAAAAGAGTTTGCTCAAGAATATGAACGGCTCTGTGTCACTGGGCTAGCTACTGCTAATTGGTAACTCCTGTGAGCTGAACAGCGGTTTTAGTCAATCAATTCCCTATGGACATGTGGATTGCTCCCGAACTTGTTTGTACATATAATGCTGCATAAATAACCTTGCACGTATGATACTTCAAGTCCATTCTGGAATTCACATTTGATTCATGGAAGTGGGATCTCTGGACCAAATTATAAATACATCTGTATTTTTGTTAGATACTGCCCTTTGCCCTCCCCCTCCCGTTGTTGTTTTAATATATTCAGCTTCATGTAAAACTCCTGGGTATTGCTGTGTCCTTGTTCTTACTGCTCCCACAGTGACTCTGGGACTCTGGGACTTCTCTAGACAATGACTCAAGTCACCTCTGGGAAGCCCAGGGGGACCTGGCCACTAATGTGATGCAGATGACACCGTCTTCCCTTCTTTTCTGTTGCCCTCTTTCTCTGTCAGCATCAGTCGCTCAGGCCCTTGTCAGGCCCCAGAGGCCGTTTCCCAAGGAACCCTGGCAATGCCCCTTCCCTCCCCATTCTCTCTTGTATCTTAGAAAGATCTCATTTCACCAAATAGCATCTCCTATATCCCCCCTGAGGCCTTCTCTGAAGAGTTATAAATAATCCCAGACAAAGTTTTAATGACATCATGCATTACTGAATGGGGATCTCAGTTAAACAGTGCCTTACCCAAAGTATTAACGGTAATGGTGGAAATTTCCATACCCGAGGCCGGCCTAGTGAGGAAGTCTTCAGGGAGCTTTTGCTCTCCCTCCACGCCCCACTTGGAAGGGGAAATGCTGAGCATGCGCTTCCCTACCCTTTGTCCCTAACCACACCTGCGTAATGGATGCATTGCTTCTTTCTATACTGTCCACTCCTGTGAAAATTGCCTGGATTGTCAAGGCTGGTGAGAGAAACATGGGCTGGTACCTGATCAAAAAGTGATCCCTGTGCTCTTTTTTGAATAATTCCCCACAGCCCTACATGGAGACTTGTCTATCTTCCAGGAAGTTGATCTTATTGAGAGTTTAGTCTCCTGGTGACTGGTTAATCGGTAAATATTTGTGGAGGACCCAAATAATCAAGCCAAGAGCCAGAAGCTGACAAATAAATTCATTTCTCTTTTTTTGCTGTCCTCATATTCCACTGCCAACTTCCTCCTGTTTCTATCAGTGAGGGAGGTCCAGAAATAGGCTAATAGCTTCTCTGGGGCATGTGAGTATAGAGTGAGCCCTGTAACAGCTCTGAGAGAGGCCAATTTGGTGACACATCCTTGTATTGGTTCTCTGTCCTTTCCAACTTCACTCTCCTGAGGGAGTAATGACACACATGCCCTGTATCTTAGGCTTTGCTTTTTGAAGAAATCAATGTAAGACATAAAAGAAAAAAGGAGTGACAGGAGCTAGACTCTTCGATTCTACTTGAAAGAAGCTGATAGGAAGATGGGTGGAGTCAGACTCTGAGGACACGGGTTGGGAAGGCTCTTAGGCTGAGGAATGTCAATAAAACTGTGTTAAAAACTGAAGAAAAAGCTCAAATAGTAGAAAAACCATAAACATAGAAGAAATATAACAAAAAATTTCCAAATTACATGCAAAAATTCTTAACAATGAAAGAAAATTGAAAACAAATAGAATAGGTAAGAAACATGACCAGAGGATTTAGAAAAAAAGCAAGAAATCTAAAATACATGACAAAGTACTCAACTTCACTCATAATACAAGAAATGCAAATATAACTCCACCAAGACTGCATTTTTTGTTTGTCTACTGGCAAGAATTCAAGGTTTGAAAATGTACTCTGTTGGTGAGCTTCCAGGAAGGGAGGCAACCTTGCCCACTGCTGCAGAAGTACAAGCTATTACAGCTCCGGTAAAGAGGAATTTGGTCATGCAACATCTACAAAAGGCAAATGCACTTGCGGTCGGACCCAACAATTCCACTTCTAAGCATCAAATGTAAATAACATCTAAACAGATTTGAAGTCATATTTCCAAGGTTATACACTGAGCATTATTTGTATAAAAACAGAAGTCTAGGAGAAGTTTACATTGAGAAACAGACTGAACAAAGCACTGTACAGCCACACAAGAGGTATTATATAGCCAAGTTTTTGAAAGTATGAAGAGAGCTCTGTGTTCGTTTTCTGGGGCTGCCACAACAACCTAATACAAAGTTGATGGCTGACAGCAACAGGATGTATGCTCTCATAGTGTGAAAACCAGAAGTCCCAGCTGGGCGTGGTGCTACACACCTGTGATCTAAGCACTCAGGAGGCGGAGGCAGGAGGATCATGGGAAGTTTGAGGCCAGCCTGGGCTACATAACTGAGTCCCACACCAGTCTGAACTGCATAGTGAAACTCTGGTTTCAAAATAAACAAGAGCCATGGCTGGTTGTTTCCAGAGGCCTTGAGGAAAAAATGATTCCGCATTTTCCTGTTAGCTTCTGGTGGCTGCCCACATTCTGTGGTATTCTTTCGATTGAAATTGCAACATTCTAATGTCTATCTCCATCTTTACCTGCACCCCCTCTCTGTTGAATGCCTCCCTTTCTTTTCTCTTATAAGGCATTTTCCATTGGATTTAGGGCTCTCTCCATTATCGGGGTGATCTTATCTCAATGTCCTTTCTTAATTTCATTTGCCAAGATCTTCATTCTAAATCAGATCAGATCTTAAGGTTTTAGGTGGACATATTTTTAGAGAGAAACAATTCACCTAAAACCTTAAGATCTGAGAAACAATTCAGGGCTGGCGAGATGGTTCAGTGGTCTAAAGCGCCTGCTTAGGAAAGCTCAGGCAACTGCAGGGACTGCGGTTCGATCCCCGGCACCACATGCTGCGCCAGCCCCCACCACCAGGGCAGGCTGAGCCAGCCACAAAATAAATAAAATAAAGAAACAAACAAACACAACAAGCAAACAAATAAATAAATAAAATTTAAAAA
>PVKN010016241.1:0-18006 GCA_004027915.1 Capromys pilorides
TTTGTAAAAATGAAGGCATGGTAGTGGAGAGAGCATGGCATCGCCTTCTAATTTGGCATACAGGTGCACAGAGGGATTTTCACAATGCCATTTTTTAATTGTTAAATTAGTGCATATTAGTCATACAGAGTACCGGGTTCCCTCTCAGCATATTCGCACATGCACGGAATGTCACCGTCCCACTTTTTTACTTTTTCATTTCTCTTTTCTCCTCCCACTCCTCTTAGCCCCTGCCTCTCCTCGCCTGCTGTCTTGTTTGGTCTCAGACCTTCTCTCAAGTCTGTTGAAATAGCTAGGAACTGTACCCTTGCTGTGCCTGATGGTGGTGTGAATCCCCAGGGGAGCAGTGCGGGGCCTCAGTGTCTGCTGCTCTGTGCCCGCTCTCGCTCCCTCTTTACCCATGCCCTGCTGGATCTCTAGTTCACAGCCCTTTAGGGGCACACGTGCTCCTATTCATGCCAGGCTCATGTAAGAATGCATCCCGCTGCTTCAGGGAGCTTGGCCAAAAGCACCGTCTTCAGAGAATGGAGCTGTACTCAGGAATAGGAAATGTTCCACTACTGCCACCCTCAAACATCATGAAAATTCCAGTGGACATACAGATGCATTTTCTTCCAGGCTCTACTTTCACGAAACACAAATTTATTAGTTAAGGATAAATGAACATCTTACCAGGAGGGGTGAACTCTACACAGATCTGCAATCAAGGTCAGCCATGCAAATGTCCCAGTTCCACAATCTTGGTGTGCTGTTCTTACCCATGCCCTGGGAAAATTAAAGGCCTTCTGAAGGAAGTCTGAGGAAAGCAGATTGTGGTAGAAATTATAAAGTATTTCTATAATTCATTGAAATTTGTCAATCAATGCTTTATGGTATGGATAGGAACTTTCAACTAAAGAAAAAATTGGAACAACCACATCACTCCATTGCCTGGTCACCTGAAATTGCAGTGCTCTGTCCACATACACAGAACACACTATGCTCAGAGCAAAGACTGGATGAAATTATTGATTTGTTTGCAGCAGAGGAGTTTTATCTCCAAGTATGAAGTATATCAAATCAATTTGTAACTCTAGCCATCTCATACCTTTCAGTTCTTATAGCAGTAGAAAAACTTAGCTCTTACATTTCCTCAATAAAATTGCCCTTGATGTTCTGGAATGAGGTTTCTACAAATCTAATACATGGCTTCTGCAATAGCCTATTAAACATGATGACTTGTTCTAATCTACTGCACTTTCTGGCAGGGAATGTGATTGTGATCAGGGGGACAAAGGTCAGCAAGAATGAATGGCGTCTGTGCCCAAGGCAGCCATGAGAAAGTTTTCAAAACCATATAAGAATTTAATATAGGAAATTTTTGTCCACCTAATCAAATTTAGATGGCCCAACACTGCCTGGAATTTGTGCTGCAGATTGTAATCTGCAGGTGGTTTATGCAGGAGTCATGCACCTTGGAAAGGAGTTCCTAAATGGGGAGAGATTTGTTTTTCTTTAAAGGGTCAAAGGTTCTTATCAGAAACCTGCTTCTAAATAAAAATAGCAAGGTTTGTTCTTATAATCTGTGCATCGGCAATTCAGCATAGATGAATTTTCTGATGTGTGTGGCACTGACAAAGGACAATAGGCAGACATCAGCTGGCATCTGGTCTGGTCTGCAGGGTCCATGGTGGCACATGCCTGGTGGGTTGGCAAAGGCCCAGCAAAGCCAGGCTCGGCTGAACCCCTTTCCTTCGCTATTTGTTGCCCTGGCTTCTCTGCACAGTCTCTGTATCAATATTTGGACTTCCGTTTGGCAACTCAGTGCTGGGAGAAACAAAGTGGAAGCTGCCAGGCTTTTAAAATCTGGGCCTCAGCATTGGCACCATGTCACTTCTGTTTGATTCTGTTGGGCAGAGAAGTCAGTGCCTGCTCAGATGCAAAGGGAGGAGGCCTAGGCTCTGCCTCTCACTACGAGGGGTGAGGCATTTGCAGTCAGACTGCACCTGTGAGGAAGCGGAGGTTAGGTGGAAAGTGGCTACCGTTAGAATCTGGAGATACCATCAGGCCGCTCATGGACAGGATCCAAAGGGCTTTATCGTAGTGAAGTTGTCATGGAAATTTTAGTCTACTTTTTCTGCTTGCAACATGATTACACAAAGAATACTCTCTTTTTTGGCAGAAGTTAGCAAAAGAACCCACATCTAATAGCTTTATATTATTTTTGGTTTTTGGAAGTGTTACTGGGGGTTGAATTCAGAGCCATATGCATGGTTGGCAAGCACTGGACCACTGAGCTACATCTTCAGCCCATTTTTGTGAAAAAGAACTGACAGAGACTTTCTCTTGTCTTTGATTATTGCTCTATTGAGAATGCTCCTAAAATCTGCTGAGAAGGAAAGTGCCATTGCTCTGTGTAAGCAGGAAGGGCCCAGCCTGAGGCTTCTTCTGCTCCCCTGCTGTGCCAGCTGCTATAAGCCAAGGCCAACTTTCCATTCTGGGTACAGAGGAAAGAGAATGAAGCTGTAATTTGCAGTTTTCCCGCCCAGAGCTGGAAAGCTCCCTGATAGATTATTGTTGGGTCTGTAACATTGCCAAGGCGTGATATGGAGAATTAAGACTCAAGTTGCAATCTGACTTTGCTACTTCCTCTCTTCCCTCTCTCCCTTTGACGTCTGTCCAATCCCTGTGACGGTAGCATAGGCTGTGTATGACTGTGAGCATTTCCTTGTTTTAATTTCAGTGTAACTTTGGACACGTCAGGTAAAGTCTCAGACAAAGTAACCAAAGCAGATGCAAAGTCCCATTTCTGTTCTGTGTCATAAATGGCACCAGGTTGATGACCAGAGTTCCTCAGCTTCAGACGCCCGTCACCAGGACACTGTCCCCTGAAAACATGCTGCACTTCAGGGTGCCTACAGAGCCATGGATTAATAATATTGAAAAAGGAGGCTTCTCTTTATGATAACTTCCTAATGGCTTTAAGTGGTTCTTTTGTTTGTGTTTTTGTCTTTTTGAGACAGGGTCTCACTATGCAATGCAGGCTGACATTGAACTCACTATGTAGCCTAGGCTGGCCTTCAACTTGCAATGGTCTGCCTGCCTCAGCCTCCCAAGTGCTGAGATTACATAGATATGTACCACCACTCTTGGCTTTAAGTGTTTTTAGATTATTAAATTCATGACTAAAAAAAATGGAAAGGAAAAAATAGAGGAGAAAGAAAAGAAAGAAAGAAAGAAAGAAAGAAAGAGAGAGAGAGAGAGAGAGAAAGAAAGAGAGAAAGAAAGATTTAGATTCAAACTTTAGGGCCTGTTGTCTTTAGAAAGCTGTGGCCAGGATAAATCTTCTCTGAAGTGGACATGTAATGTCAAAGTAAATTTTAATTTTAGCTTTACAAAAATTCGAGAAACACCCAATATGTCAGGAATAGATACCTGGAGCAGCAGATACCTGCTTGTCATGAATGTGTACGTTTGTCTCTGCTCCTTTCTTTTCAAGTGTTTGCAAGAGAGTAATTAAATTAGATGAAGCTTACCACCAGTTTCCTGGGTAAGGCACAGCTTGTAGGCTGTGCAGTACTCTCAAGACATGATTTATAATAGTGACCACGGAAACCACGACTGTCTATGTGATGCAGGCATTGTATTTTGATCAGGGCGTGCAGTCACTATGAACACTGTGCCAGTCACACTTGCCTGGCACCAGCACTTAGACAGCCTTACAACAGAGTGAGGACCTCACAGCTCCGCGATGGTGGCCATGGGATGTCTGCTCACACCACCCTTCACTCGTTCTGCTCCTGTCACAAGCTCGCCTTTTCTAGTAATAAGAGCATTTGATGAGTAGTCAAAACACCTTTATCAACTTACCGAATGCTTACAGCCTCATGTTATAGATTGGACTTGAAATCATTGACTCATGTAACCAAATCGACATAACTACAAATGGTAGATGGGGTGGCCAGCCCCTGTGGCAGTCCCCAGGCATCTTCACTTCCTGCTGTCCCTTTCCTTGTGTGTCCTCTTGTACAGCGTGTTGGGTTTGGTTCATGTGACTAATAGAATATGGCAGGAATGATGTGGAGACTTTCCCAAGGAGAGGCACAGAGGTGTCTTGCCAACAGCCCACTCACCTGCCCACCGTGTGAATGAGCCCTCTTGTGGAAGCTCAGCACCCAGCCCCATGAAGGCATTTGGACAGCTTCAGCCTCTAGAGACACTTGGAGAAACAGCACTGATATTAGTTGTTGCTACTATATAACAGCAGGTTCTGGGACTATTAGTTACACAGCCAAAGAGCAGTAACATGATATCTCTGGGATTCCAACTTGAGTGAACTAGGGGCCTGAAGCTTAGCTCAGTTGTTTAAGCACCTGCTTGGGCAAATGCAATCAGGCACAGGGAACTGGGGTTCAATTCCCAGCTCCACAAGCCTCACCCAATCTGCTCTTAAGGCAGCCTGAGCCAGAAAAAAAAAATCCTTCCCAACTCAAATGAACTGAGGCCCAGCACTCACCACCTTAATTGCTAAACTACTATGAGTCAAGCCTCCTCTTTGGTATGTTTTTTCCTTTTCTTCCACCTCTATATATATGATACATCATTACCACAGGAAAGATAGTGGAGCATACTGTGGGTGAGGAGTCAGGGAGCGAATGACACCTGGCAGGCCTCCCTCACCTTGTGGGTCAGCAGGGCTTGCTCAAGGCCTGGGGTGAGGAATCTGAGACCATTGCAGACTTTGGTGCCTTGTGGTCCACAGGAAGAGCGACATCTCCATCTACACAGAAGGAAGAGTGGTGGTGGTAGGAGTTCAAGGGGAAGAATGGGAAAGCAGAGTCCTCGACAGTGGAAGGGCAGTGGGAATGGGGAAATGGATGGGACCAGTGCGAGCCATCAGGAGACGGGGTGGAGACAGCAGCTGGCTGCGGTGCATGATGACGGCAGTAGTCTAGGGGGATGGAAGTGAAGCCCTGGGCAGAATGGGCCCAAGCTGTGGCACTGCTATGCAGAGACCATCCCTCCTGGAGCACTGGGCTCCTGTGGGAGACTGAGGGGAGGTGGGACAACCTCACAAAGGTGGCCAGGGCCGCAGGCTTCATGGCCAGTGCCCAGGTTCTGTCCTGTGCCTGCTTCTCCACTTCTTGCCCATGTGACCTCCAACAGTCATTCTGCTTCGTGGACTCCCAGTCTCCTCCCTGTGAACTCCCTTCCTCAGAGGGCTACTATGAGGATTTGCATTCCCTGTCAAAGAGCCGCTGAGTGCCAATACTACCTGGCACTGGCCTAGATTCTATGGCTTCATCTGTGAAGAAATCAGGCCCATATTCCCATGGTGCTCACAGAGTTAATGCAATTGAACCTACAACAAGCTTTCAAAGGGGACCCTGGAACCAAACTATCACTCAGTACATTTAATAAACTTATCTCTTAGTGAGATCCAGCAGGGATGGGGCCTGATTGATAATAACATTTTCTCTCAATGAATTAAGTTATCTTTCTGTCACCTCAGACACCCAGTAGTGTGAACCAATTAAGCCAGATCTTGTGCCCAGCAACTTCTCCAAGCCCTGACAAAGCAGAGGGTGGGAAGCTTTAGCAGTAAGCTGTGCAGAGGAAAATTAGCAAAAATGTCACAAGTGTGGAGGACCAACTGAGCAGCTCTCCTTGAAAGAAGAGCAACTGTCTCCATTGTGACTGAGCCTGACCCTATTCCCTCGTATTGAAATGTACAGAGCTGGCTAGGACTTCTCATTATCCTTTCAATTGGCCTTAAACAGTGTGTATTGGTCTAGCCGAGGTGCTGGTGGTAATTTTTGAAGATGGCACGCATGTTTCCCTGATGACAGGACGAAGAGCCAATGCTCCACGGTGTCAGCTGGGATCAAGCCTCAAGATAGAGGCTATGACTTCCTGGGGCTTGAAAGATTACACATCAGAAATGAAGCATCAGACCTCCAAAATATTAGATACTAGCTCAATAGCATAATGTAAATTACTTTCTTTGTATATCTCTGAATATGGCGGAGGTGAATGCAGGCCTCCTACCTAGCCCAGCTCATAGTACTCATCTTCTTCCCACAATTCCCTTCAATACTCACCTTCCCAAAATTCCTTTTTGCAAGCCACTCCCCGTTCTCCAATGAATAAAGCCTGAGTGCAGCCCTGAGTCGCTCTCTTGGTTCCAAAAAGCCATCTTCTTCACTGGACTTAGGCACCCCAATAAATATATATATATATATATATATATATATATATATATATATATGTCTTAGTGTCTTTGTTATGGCTGTGGGTTGCACTACGAGTGATAGACTGGAATTAAGTTGGTGAGATTCCAGTAACAGGTTTTAGGATTGTAAGTGTAGACTTCTTGGGCCAAGATGAGAACCAGGAAGGGACTCCGACGACAAGGAACCCAAGGAAGCCTTGTGGGACAGTTCCTCGCCTGACAACACCAGGACAAGCACAGCGAATCCTTCTTCCCTTTTGAAGAAACAAACCCAGGTGCTGGCTATGTACTAAGATACTAGGTACCAAGAGACGCCAGATTTCCCGAGTTCCATTTTCTTTTCACTCAGTAGCTTCGCCCCAAATAGATCTCTGCTTTTACACGGATGTCTGCCAAGTTTTTAAATCCCTCTCCTAAGACCTGTCACTTCTGAAAATACAGCGTCTCTGTTCTGATCCCAAAGAGAGCACACTGGCACAGGGAGACTGAGGAAGTGGGTGGCAAGTGAGCAGTTTCTGCCAGGGGTGGCACGGGGGTGGAAGTGCAACCGTCGCTGTGCTCATAGAGACTGCAGCTAACCCACAGGGCTCTTCTAAATGTGAGTTTTCATGAGACTCTTCAACCCTTGTGTTCTTTGAAGTTCTTTTTTTTTTTTTTCTTTTGCTTCCTTCCTTCTGTCATGTTCTTTCCTTTTGCTCTTTCTTCTTTCTTATTTCTCCTCTTCTTATTGTCTCTTTTTTTATGTATTTCATACAGAGTCTCACTATCCAGCTCAAACTCCTAGTGGTCCTCCTGTGTTCAGCCTCCCCAGCACTGGGATTACAGGTGTGTGCCAGTACACAGAGACGCAATGGTTGGCTCAGCGTGCCCGGGGGCGGTACCGGTGCCGCATGTGGTGCCAGAGATCAAACCTTGGTCCCTGTGCTTGCCTAGGCAGGTTTGGACCACGAATCTATCTTTCTAGTCTGATTGTCTCCTTCTTTGATTCTTTCTTTCTCTCTTCCCCCTTTTCTTTTCCCCTGTCCTACCTTCTCTCTTTTCTTGGTTCATTCCTTTTTTCTCCCTTTCCCTCTTCCTTCTATTTCTTCTTCCTTTTCTCTCTCCTTCCTTCTTCCTTCCTTGAAAGCAGTCATCCCTACTTCAACCATCCCCCAAATCTTTTCAGTTCTAAAGACAGAATTAAAATGTAGCTAGAAGTGTACAACTATGACAAAAGACCCTATTGTAGAAGACCCCATGCCTCTGTGCCAAGCACAAGTCCACACAAATCTTTGCCTCTCTAGGCAGGAGCTACAGCACTTATGGGTCCTGGAAAGGCATCTGAAACAGTGGTGAAAGCACAGCACACAGCCATAAGCTTCCATTTCTCCCTTTGGCACCTTCAATTCATTTAATTATAGTATTTGCTTGATATGGAGGAGGAAGGGAAGCACTTAGTCCTGTCAGTGAGGGGAGTGGGCTGGTGGTGACCAGATCTCTCAACCTTTTTATTTCCAAGCATCTGAGTGAGCCCAGGGAGGAGACATCACCACTGAACTGGGGACTTGCATAACACAAGGAGCTCTCTGCCAGATGCTGGTGGATGTCAGTGGTGCTTTTCCCTGCAGCAAAATCTCAGCCCTCAACACCCAGAGCCCTTCTCTCGCTCCACACCTCCCTACAGGCCTACAGTAGAACACAGCAGCCATCCTGAGCCTCAGGGAGGGGTCTCAGCTGGCACCCACAGAAAATGCCAGAGAGGATAGAGCATTCTGCACC
Organism: Capromys pilorides; assembly: GCA_004027915.1. Lineage (NCBI taxonomy): Eukaryota > Metazoa > Chordata > Mammalia > Rodentia > Capromyidae > Capromys > Capromys pilorides. The sequence goes on from PVKN010016241.1 coordinate 7,970, forward strand.
TCCAGAACCGTGTCATCAGCATACAGATCAGGGGACCAGGTTCAGAGAGGCAAGTGTGCCACACACAATCAGGACCAGAAACATAGCTCATAGGTCCTACTGTCACCTGTCTTAGTCTAGAAGGGACAAACAATGGCCCTCCCTGGAAGAGTGCTAAACTAAGTGCAGTTGAGGGCTTTCTACAACAACCCAAGTGGCACTTAGTTAGGCCATTGTTTTCATTTCATAGACAAGGAAACCAGGGCAGAGGGTGACTCACAGCCTGGGTCCCCATCTTCTCCTTCACAGCCACGTGAGCACTGCTGGACATCACAGTGAATGACAGCTAAGGCCCAGCAGCCCTGAGCATCACAGCCACAGGCCTGAGAGTTTCCCAGGAGCTCTGATCACAGGACCCACAGGATTTGCACCTGTCTGCAGACAGTTGCCCAAGCGGGGCTCCTTCTGATGACAGGACCTCAGGACTCACTTCCTCCCAGAGTAAAGGGTCTATAGAAGTCTTTGTCAGTGGAATACACTGGGCTCTAAATTTCTTTATAATTTGATTTAATTTCTGTCCTTTTGTAATGACTTCAGATCATTGATTTGAGTTTTGTTGGGTTTAATTGGGCTTCTTTCATCATTTCTTGTCTTATGAGATTATAAAGAAGTATGTTATGTTGGCACTGTCTCAGTTACTCTTCTCTCATTGCTGGGACAAATACCTGACACTCAAAATTGGGGAAGGAAAGGTTTATTTAGCTTACAAATACTGGAGGTTTCAGTCCATCCTCAACTGGCTCCAAGGCAGAGTGGCTCATGGGCAGCAGTTCATGGCAGCAGAAGGCAGCAAAACAGCAAGAGCAAAAGCGAGGAGGAGCAGCAACAACGGCTACAGAGAACAAGCCTGTCTCTTTGTCTCTCCTGTGTTGCATTCAGGCTGTTGGCCCCAGGCTGGGTGTAGCACTCACACCCATAACCCCAGCAATACTCATGACTGCATGAGGCTTTGAGGAGACTAAAAAATTCTTCTGTGTGTTTGAATGAATGATTTCTTCCCAGGCTCTGCAGCACCAGAATCCACCAGATAGATAAAGTGATGGCGAGTCACTGCTAAGCCCTATTTTCTCTCCACACTCATGTTTTTGTGTGTGATCGGCCTGCCTTTCCCGCTGAGTGCGGCTGATCAATGATCTCTTCCCAGGAGCACTGTTCTCTCCAGCAGACCCAATTCTTGTGTGCTCTGAGTACACCAAGTCACAGCTTTCTCGGGCTAACTTCATACAGCTTTGATTTGGGAGATGCCCTTCTGCCCTAGAGGGGAAAGTGTGTCTACTGTTGGAAATCCTCCAAGCCAAGTCATGGCCTTGGTCTCTTTGGTAGAGGAGGGAAGCAAGAAAGGCCACCAAGCTCGTGGAGTTCTCTGTGGGATGTAGAAAGCAGGGGCAGTTCAAGCAGACACCTGGACCTCATGCCAGCACTTTTAGACATGGTCCCCTCTGAAAGCCACACACTTTATAAAGGCCTGACTAATTACCATGGAGGAAGGGGTCCTTGTTTCCTTCTTGGCCAGAATGTGAACACTTTGGGGGTGGGGTTCTTTCTTCTGTGAATATGTCCTGCCCAGTCACTATGATAAAGTAACACTAGAAATTCTGAAGGAAAGTTGTTCTGTAATTGTTCTTTGATGTACTTTAAAGCCCTTTACCTCTCCCTAAAATAGCTCCTGATTAAACACTCAGATATGGTGGATGCTGCACTGGCTTTCTTGGCCAACTCAGCCTGCCTTGTGGAAAGAGTTCTTCCAGAGCAAAACCCCACACTGCTTTTGCACCTTACAATGGCCGTGGGTTTTTCTTGGGGCAAATGCTGCCAGCCCCCTCTGTCGTTTCTCCCTGAACTGCTGACCCTCTCTGGACTCCCTTGGGTCAGTGCGGGCAGCCGTCCCTCCCCAGGACCTGCGTTGAGCCTTCCACACTGCTTGTTCTTGTCTCTGCCATGCGCTCTGCTTCTCCAGCTTCTTTCTCTACAGTTTCCAGTTTTCCTGTCAGTTTCTTCCTAATTCTCAGAAATCTACTTTACTTTTCCTCTTCACCAAGCTGTTGTATTCAAGGTGTCTCAATCTGAGGTCCCAAACAGACTGTGTTTTATTAACTATCTTTACTGCACCATTTTAATCTCCCTTAATTTGCTTCTGTTTAGTTTGCTTTTCATTTTGCAAAGAGCTTCTCTTGTATCTCTACATTTCCAGTCAGTCTTCTGGTCCTCTCTTTGAATCTGTTAACTCTCCAGTATGATTCTAATGGATGCCTTATCTGATTAATCCAAAGTCAGTTTCTGTTGTTTGCAGATAAAGAATCATGATATTCTATATATCAAATATGCAATATAACTCATAAATTTATAATTGTTCAGAATTAACTTAAGTACACAAATAATTCATGTCTTATGTCTTTTTTATAAGAAAAAAGACACAAAACCACAAGAACGCTGCTATTTTCGCTTTTGTGGTTGATTACTTATTGTAATTTGAGTACATATAAATAAATGTACATGGCTTCATCTAACCATGATGCTAATAATTTTTAGCATACACTCCCCTTGTGTTTATTATACCTAATGCCATAAATTTTTCCCAAGGGAAAAAAAAATGCAACCATTATGGTAAGAGAGTCTTTGGGCATACACTACATTCCCTATGCTTTCTTATCATCTGTTAGAATAAAAATATTCGTTGTCCTTATGCCATGACTAGACAAAAATACTTTCTTTTTGTAATAATGACTCTGATGTGAAATTCTGAAGTGGCTCCTGAATCCAACAGACTGTGGTGTGTTTGGTATTTTATTAGTAACTCATTGCCATGATGATAGCACCACAAAGCACAAGGGTGGGGCTGCTGAGCCCTGACTGAGCGTGTAAGTCTGTGGATCAGCTGCTCTCTGTGTCCGGGCCTTGTTGCCTCCACACCACCCAGGCACCCACATGTGGCACCTTGCCGGGTCCTGCATGTGTTGGGGCAGGAGGTGCGCCGGCTTTCCGCTGGCCTGGGACACCTGTATGATGTGGGTACACTCTCCTTGTGACAGAAGAGAGATGAAGCAGAGGCGTGCAAGCATCTGCTTCCTTCATCCACAAAGACCCCGTCAGCTAAGGGAAGCTGTGTGTCTGAGCTCAGAACCCAGCACAAGAGCAATGGATTCCGCCTCTTGCTGGAGGAACTGACAAGGCACACCACATAGGCATAGTCCCTCGCTGAACCGAGGCCATTCATGCAACCCATCTGCCACAAGTAAGGTACTCTGCAACTTAGAACTTCACTTTATATAATTTAGAAGAGTGGTAGGTCATATTTTCTACATAAAGAATATGACATTCCTATTCTGAAATAATGCAAGTACACCAGTATGAAATTTAATAACTGCTATGTACTCAGCTGTATGAAAGGGGCTGCTAGCAACCTTGAAAGGGGTGATGCAGAGAAACAAGGAAGCCAGCAATCCTGAGTCCTGCAGCAATTATGGTCTCATTAAGTTAGCAAGCACATATCTTGCTTTTCTTATTTTATTAATTTTAATGAGAAAGAAATAACAATGAGACAGTTTCAAAACGACAGTTACAATAATTAATGCATTTCATATTGTTGTCTTCATAATAGTTGTTCAGAGTGCAAGATGCAGACCTGATATCTTGTCTAAACACTGTTAGTACAAATCCTTTTTTTTTTTTTTTAACTTTGAACTTTATTGCTTTTTGTTGTTATTTTGATTTGTTTTTGCCAAACCGGGGATTGAACTCAGGCCCTTAGGCTTGCCAGACGAGCGCTTATTCTACTGAGCTATCTCCCCAGGCCAATTAGTACAAATCCTTCCTCTCACTGAACTAAGAGGAAGTAGCTGTATGCATATTCCAATAGTCCATAATACTAGTGGGTTATGAGCAGAACTGGCAACGTCAGAAGCTGTTGACTTGAGCCTTTTACAACTCAACATATTAATCTGGCTTTACTTTTTATACCTCATGGTTAGACTTTTCTGCTGGATGGTAAAGACCAAGTTAAAGCAAGACCTATATAACAAAAAATGTAACTTTTGTATCTGACAAGGCCAGTGAAATCTATTTGAAGCTGTTCTGTACTATTAGGAGCAGACACCCTGAAGTCGTAGCTGTTAAGGCATTTTCAAAAGCAGTTTTGGCAGTTGGTGTTTGTTATTGCACCAGCAAAGAATGTGTCCTAAGAGAATGCCACAGACCAAACACGCACTCTGTGACAAGCCCTGCTGGGGACTCAGCACAGCGACAGAGAACAGAGCCCTCGTTAATGTCGTCAGCACTTCAGCAAGCTCTTCTGACTCCTCAGATGAGTGGGTCACCTGTACAGGCAGCTCCTGGTGAGCAAGCAGCGTCAAGCAGCTTGAACCTGGCCTGTCCCACCCACGCGCAGGGCAGCGCTCCTGGGAATGGTCTGGTGAGAGATGCTCGGGGGCAGCGGAAGTGCCTCGAGAGGGCTTCAGGACCTGGCCCCTCCCTCTTTCTCTGCTTCCTGGCCCTAAGCTGAGTGGTTCTGCTCAGCCCCGCACAGCTGCCATGGTGCAGCCTTACCACAACCCACACCAAAGCAATGGCGCCAGAGACCATGGACTGCAGCCTTCCGGACTGTGAGCCTCTGGCTGGGACGGAGCTCAGCAGGAGGACACAGGCACAGGTTCAATTCCAGGGCCCAAAAGAAAAAGGAAAGAAAGAGCAAAGAAGAAAAACCTGTGACCCAAAACAAAGCTGCTGTCTTCACAAGTTGATGACCTCAGGTATGTTGTTACAGGGACAGAAAGCTAACACAACTGTCATGTAGGCTTCAGCATACACAGATAAAAGATACCATTAGCATAAGATCTCTATTATGCAACAAGCCAGCTCTTAAAAACTAAACAAAGAGTTAGGGAAAGTGTCAAAATGGGCTCCGATCTGTGTGTGCCTGTGTGTGTACATGCATGTCTGTCTGTCTGTCTGTGTGACTTTGCAGTGGGGATTAGAGGAAACAAAATTAAAAGAATAGCAATAGAGGGCTGGGCTGTACCTCAGCGACAGATCACTTCTTAGCATACACAAAGCCCTGGGCTCAACCCCCAGCACTATAATTTTTTTAAAAAAATTATATTTATTTATTTGGTATAATTATAAATAAATTATATTTATTCATTTGAACTGCTTCCTTTATTTGGAAGCAGTTCAGACTCATAGTGATTCTCTGTCTCAGCCTCCCCAGTGCAGAGATCGCAGGCTTGTGCCACCACGCCCACGGCATGCAGTACTGGAGACTGAACCTGGGTCCTTAGCTTGCCAGGCAGGCGCTAACCCTATAAAAATATCTTAATTTAAAAAAGAAATACTTAAACTGTTTTACAAAGCAAAAACAGCGGAGCTGCCATATTCACTACGTTTGTATCCCAAGAAAATCCCCCTCAACTACTTGAGGAGCGATGATGGCATTACAAAGAGGATTGTCTTAAATTCATGACATAAAAGACAGGGGTGGCACCTGACCTCCGTCTGGAGCACTGAGCCCTCCTAAATACATGGTTATATAACTATGTGGCAGACCCTTCCAAGGCACTGGCTGTATGTAGTTTTGATGTGTGAAGTCGTGGAATGACAACTAGATTAAATGTCAAAAGCTGAGGTTGTCTGTTCTGCTACTTTTTGAAGGCACTCTTCTTCCTCCCTAAAAAGCGCTTTTCTCCTCTACACAACTTTTCCTGTCAATTTCAACTTTGCTGATATCAGGGGCACTCAGGCTCTCCGGACTCGGAGCTGTCCTCTGCCTGGGAGGAGCTAGGGGCACTGCGCAGGGCCAGTGATGGCCTGACCAGCGGAGCTCCGTCTTGTGCTGGCAGCCGCTCCCTTTACCCCATGAGCTGCTTCCTGTCAAATAAGCTGTGACAGTCGATTCTCGTGGGAGCAGCTGTTCTATGATGAATATCCCAAGGGAAACACGTTGGGTCCCTGCTCACCCAACCCTCCCTCCTTATCCATGGAAAAAATACCTTCCAGAAAACTGGCCCCTGGTGCCAAAATGTTGGGGGCTTCTGGTTAACATCCGAGCATTTTACACCAGCAAAACCTTTAGAAGGAATTCAATATAATTACGCGTGTTTTTTCAACATATAATGTTGCAACAAGGGGCTAATAGTAGAGCCATTTTTCCCCAACCATTTAGCAGTCCCCAGGGAGTCAGGGTTTCTTTTCAAAGCAAGTTATATTTCAATTCACAGAATGTTTTTATTACCCAAGTTGGACTAAATAGACTGTTTTGGAATGGATTCCTTGATTGTCTCAGTAACATTCAGCTAATGAAACATAGTAAAAGGATCACCTGAAAAGATCCAGGTAAGATTTCTTAAAAAACCATCTTGTCTCCCTCCCCCTATTACTCTTTGACTCTTTAAGATACAATCACAACATTTAAATCAGTCCTTCAACTTGACACACATGCCAGCTTGCCAGTAGAAGACAATGCCCAGTGTAACAAAAGTGACTGGGGTCTGCATCGTGAGTACATTCTAGAACAGTCCACCCTGGAGACAGCATAACTCCAATGTATGTTTCTTGAATACTGAATTTAGAACTACTGGAGTAGAATACTTTATCCTTTTCCTTAAATTCTCAGCTTTGTCCTCATTCTTCTTGCTTTCAGCCAAGGTGCATCAAAAGCATTCACTGGCAGCTCCCAGCAGGCGGGTCAAGGCCACTTACTACCCTCAGCTTAACCGTGGCAACCAAGAGGGACTGTGCATTGTCTAAAGCTACTAACACCACTTCCTTCAAAGGTAATACTGTTTTGAGCCTTCACACTCCTCCAAAGCAGCAATATATTGTAGGAGAAAATTCAGAAGTGTTTCCTAGGGCCAGAGATATAGCTCAGTGACACAAGCACATGTCTGGCAAGTACAAAGTCCTGAGTTCAACTCCCAGTTCCCCCCCCCCCCCCCCCCCCAAAAAAAAAAAAAAAAAAAAAAAAAAAAAAAGGAAAGAAAAGAAAAAAAGTATTCCCTGTCTAGTCCATGTGAGTTTAAACTTGGGTTTCAGGAGGATTCAGCACCTGCTAAATCTAACCGAAGTTACCCATCCTAGTAGAGACAGCACTTGATTGGCCCTATGTCTCTGCTGACCTAAAGCTCTGGTGGAGTGACCAGCACCCAGCTATCTTATTCAGCTTTGCTAGCTGAGGAAGAGTGATGCCCTCCTTACACTTCTCCCCAGCTCCACAGATTCAGGATCTTCTTGAAGATTTTTTTAAAGATGTGTCACTTTGGATAACTGGAGAAATATTAATGACCAAAATAACAAAATGTAAGTGCTTCTCCAAGAGCCAAGAATATTCTAATGATATTTGGATGAATGTGCTTAAAGCTGTTTTCATCATGTGAGACAGCTCTCGGTAAAATGCAGATCGGCACAGGGGAGTGACCGGCAAGCCTGGCGTAGGGTGCATTTTACGAAGTCTGCCTGTGGCTGAATCAAGACTGTGAAGCACTTTGAGCTGCTCAGAGAACTAGAAGTAAACGATGGGCGCTGTGCTGTTAAAGGAGCTTTGTGTTTTGTAAATTTCTGGCAGCTGTGAATTAGTTTTCATATTGTGATCCAGGATGTCAGGACCCTTACGAGCTTCACCTCTCAGAGAAGATAATAGAAAAGGAGAGAAAAATAAGGTCTCAAGCACACACATAAATTGTGTTAATATAGACCAGAACAAGAAAAGAAAAAGTCTGGAAGTTACCAAGGAAGGAACTCTGACAAATATAGAAATCCTACCTGCATAAATAAAATAAACCTCCACTCTATTTTACATGCATAAGGCTGAAGTATAGGCCATCAGTTGGACGTAGGTTCTGGACTACAACTCATCTACTTAACCCAAAAATCTAACACTCAGGGTTCTGCAGTGGACAAGACTCAGAGGCCAGGCAGTGGAGGCATATTCAGTATCTACAGTCTAGCAATCTAGGACACAGTAGAGGAAAGTAACTGTGGGTCTCTGTGTCCTGCAGCGTGCATCCCGCAGAGGGGGTGAGCAAAGGCTTTGATCCAGAAGGAGGAAAAGGATTCAGTGTGTTTGGGCACACGTCAGAGATACAGTGAGTTTCATGCAAGCTGTTCATCTTCTCTTCATCTAAATGTCTCCTGACGACAACAGAATTAAAGTTAGGAGAAAAGCAATCTCGCCCTGACCCTCTGGCTGAGCTGGAGACACCACCTCCCTGCCACGTGGGAGGCCCCAGGCTGGTCAGAGACAGGGAGGCTGTCTTGTGGTCATCAGGCATGAAGTCCCTTTCTTTGCTCTTTCCCAACAATTTGCCTATGTTTCACCCACAGCCAGCAGAAAGTTGGCCTTTTACTAGTCAAATAGGACTTGAGATTTATTTTGTTTTCATTCTCAATGAGTCAGCTTAATCCTGATAGTGATCTTTTCCTATGAAAGCAGTGCTTTTCATAACAGACCCAGCAAAGGTGAAATAATACAACATCCATTCAGTGGGAATGGATGACAGAAATCATTTTTTTAAATTGCAAAAGAAATGCAAATGTGATTTTTTTCTTACTGCATATTAAAAAGAAAAAAAGATAAAAACTCTAGTAATGTTAACAAAACCTAAATTGCTACAATTCTTGATAAAATTATCTTAGAAGGAAATTTTCTCAATGTAAAAAAAAATCATTTGCTTACAGCTTACATTTGATGTCACACTTCCTATGAAAATGTGATTCTTCCTAAGGCCGGGAGCAAGGACATGAGGTCTACTCTGACTGCTCTTGCTCCATATAGTGCTAAAAGCTCTATCCATGCAGGACCGGTAAGATGGCTCAGTGGTCCAAAGCACCTGCTTAGGCAAGCTTAGACAACCACAGCGACCATGGTTCAATCCCCAGCACCACATGCTGCGCCAGCCTCACCCCCAGGGCCTGCTGAGCCACCCATAATATTAAAAAATAATAATAATAAAAAAAGCTCTACCATGCAATGCCAAGGAAAGAACATGCAAATCCTATCAATTAGGCTACCCTCGTGAAAGAAATCATGATCCTCTGCATAGAAATCATGATCCTTTGCATAGAAAACCCCAAAGCAACTCCAACAAACTCCCAGACTGAATAAATGACATCAACAAGATCATGGGATGCAAAATAAATAAAGGAAAAATAACTTCCTGTGTGCCAACAATGGATATATATGGGCATGGAAATAAGAAATAGAATACCTCTTACAATTGCTCAAAAAATAAAATGCCAAATGTATTAGTGAAATAAGACTTAAACAGGGCTTTGTGTGCTAGAAACTATGCAATATACTGATAGAAGACATCAAATAACAGTGAACTAAAGGGAAAGAAACACTGTTTCCATCAGCAGGAAATTAAGATGAAAGCGGGGCAGGTAGCAAATTGGTGTGACCTTTAAAGGGAACACAAGAGATTCTTGTAAAAATGGAAAAGTCTGTATCTTCCATGCCAATGTTAACATCGAATGATACTGTAGCTCTGGAAGTATCATTCCAGTATTGGCGCCGAGGAAAACTGGCGCATACAGGATCTCTCTGTATTACAGCTGAAACTGCTTGTGAATCTATAATTATCTTAAAATAAAAACAAAATTATCTTTTAAGATGCTAAGCAAAATCTGTGTATTTGAGGATACCATATCTTCCCAGTCACCTTCCAAACTAGTAACCATGGGGTCTGTAAATGATGGCCCTGAAACAAAACTCAGTCTGCAACCTTGTTCAACAAATAAAGTTTTATTGGAGTATAGCATGCCCACTCATTTACAGGGTGTTTTTTGGCTGCTTTCACTCTACTGGCAGAATTTATATGTCAGTAATAGAGAAACTGTTTTGGACCCTATCCCTGAAATATTTATTATCTAGCCCTTTAAGAAAAATATTACAGGGGCCGGGGAGACACCTCAGGGGCACAAGTGCCTGTCTGGCAAGTGCAAGGTCCTGAGTTCAATCCCTGGTTCTGGAAAAGAAAGAAAGAGAAAGAAAGAAAGAAAGAAAGAAAGAA
>PVKN010016242.1:0-18000 GCA_004027915.1 Capromys pilorides
ATCACTTAAAGATGAGAGAATTTTAGGGCAACAGAGAATGGACAAAGGCCCTGGTATGAAAAAGTCTCAGAAATTGAAAGGACAGAGGACAGGTGGGTTGAAGTGCAGAGAAGAGGAAGGTCCTGCGAGCAAAGCAGGACCAAGGCAGGGAAGACAGGGGAGATGTATATCGAGACCCTTGGGAACATAGTAGGGAGTTCAGTGGGAAAGATCTTGAAAGGTCAAGGGAAACTATCGAACCTGCACTTTGTAGAAACATCAGGCAGTATGGAGAGTGGCAGGGAGCAGTGGAGGAGGCTCTTCAGTGGGCAAGGGGACTGATGGATTGGTGAGGGCGGTAGTGGAGATGGAGGTGGAGAAACACTGCTTCTGTCTCCTAGATGCGGCTGGTCACTGTGATGCATAAGCTGACGTGCACATTGTATGAACCCACCCCCAGCTGACAAGCCCTTCTACCACTGTACTTCCTGTTTGCTTATCCCATGTAAGACTAGGCCACCAGAGATCAGGGCCTAATATTTTGTGAATGATCCCAATCAGTGTCTGCTGATGTAAGATAAATCTGCCTCCCAACCCTGGGTGTTGTTTCACTGTTTCCACTTGCCATAGCAATTTTAGTCATTAATGTGTAGATTATGATGAAGGCATGGGACAGGATGAAAGCCCTGAGGGAAGCAGAATCATTAGATGGTTGTTATGGTTTTGCTGTAAAATGCCCCCCCCCCCCAAGTCCCACGAGGTTGGTAGGTGACTGGACCATGGGGGCACTGTGCTCCTCAGCGGACCCTTTCAGAGGCTCCCCTGAAGCTCTCCCGTGCTCACAGGTCTGGCAGGGAAATCGCCCGTGCAGACTGGAGCAGGGCTAGAGGCCAAGAATCTAATCTGTGGCTGTGCATTGAGACTGGCCGAATGGGGGTCGCTGGGGAGTGCAGGGTCCCAAATGTTTCTCACAGCAGAGCCTGGTTGTGCTGAGTGTCACCTCTGTGAGTTTGACACCACATGTGCAGAAGTGTGCAGTGGATTTGGCAACATGGAAAACATTTGTTGACCTTAGCAGCAGCAACAACAACAACAACAATTGGTGAGGGAGAATAAATGCCCAAAGAGAGTGTGTTAAAGAGTAATATGGAGGTTAAAAAAAAGAGATTTTTTTTTTTTGGTAGAGGGAAGCAAATCAAAATGCGTGGTACCTGGAGAAGGTGTGGAGTGGAGTGGCTTGTTACTTTATTCAGTGTGGCAGATAGAGCACCACAGTTAGGTGAAGGGAATGAGCCCGTGGAAAGAAAAAGACTGAAATGCAGGAGACTGAGTGAGTGAAAGTACAAAGGGCTGGAAACAGAGCAAAATCTCCATTCGAGGGGGCAGAGGGTCAGGGGCACCACTGAAGGACATCAGGGACAGGGGGATAATTTGGGGGATATTTTCTCCTTTAAAAATGTGCCTGCAGCCAGGAAGATAGCTCAGCAGCTTAAGAGACTGCCTGGCATGCACAAGGTCCTGAGTTCGATCACTAGTAAAAAAAAAAAAAAAAAAAAATTCAATCTGAGATCTGAATTTCTCGCAGGAGACCTGTTCTTAGAACAAATGTTGGCTTTTGTTAAGTGCCTGTGTTCTTACCATACCTATCTTTCTTTTCATTGGTCAATTATGGTACCTTGAAAACATTATATGCACACGTGGTGAGTGCCAGATGTTTTTATCTCATTGCACTAAAGGTCTGGATTCCTTCATTTTTTTAAAAGAAATATCTATGGCTGTGCATCTCTTAATGACAGAGTCGGTTCTGAGAAGCATGTAATTTTGTGGCTTCACTGCCGTGCAAACATCATAAGCTGTACCAAGTTGTCTACTCTACCGCTAGGCAATCTAATTGCACGTGGGGTCTGTGGTCAACTGGAACGTCATTACGTGGTTCGCCAAGAGCGTTTGAGGGTCAGGATAAGGAAGAGCTGTGCTGAAAAGTACTGTTCTGTACAACGTGGCACTGAACAGAGGAGCATCAAAGTTTCAGCTCCTTTCTTTCAGGACCTTCAGTGCAGCTGGACAAGACACACCGCAGTGTAGACTGTAGGAGGACTGCACGGGGCGGGGCCGTGGGACCACAGCACAGAGAGCTCAGAGGGCTTCTTACCGGGATTGGCTTGTAGTTGCAGTGTTTTGCATGGTGGGAGGGCACACCATTCAGAGTGCCCCAAATCATCTTGGCTCCAGTGGGCATCCTCTGACCCCAGCCAGGCCCATCAGAACAGAGCGACAAAGACAACCCTGACCAATCCTTTCGGACAAAAGATCATTTGACTCCAATTCACCAGTCTCCGGAGTCATCTCCTTCCTGCCTGAGATTCTGGTTTTCTTACCAATTCTGTGACTCTTAGGTGTGCTTTCAAGCAGTCACCATGGCCTTGTTAGATTCATGAATGCGGGTGGCCCACAGCCAAGGCAGGCAAGTGCTCTGGGTGTGAACCAATCAGGGTCACCTCTGCTGGCCGCTGGGGCTCGGGCATGGCAGGACTCCAGCAGAGTCCAGATGAAGACTGTGTGTGCTCGTCCTTGTCTGGTCTGGCTGGATTCCCCAGGGCACACTTGATGCCCGCTTTACCCTTGCTCTTTGGTGGCACAGTATGAACAACTTCACCTGGGAAGCAGGCAGATGAGCTCCACACCCTGTGGTCCTGTCCACAGGCTGAGTAATGGAGCTCTACCATCCTGCTACTCGGTCTCTGTGTCTGCAGAGTCCTGCACACACTAGCCAAGCTCTGGGACAGACTAGATGCCTTCAACCAAGGTATGGAGAGAGGAAAGACGGCCACTGTATGGAATGTTTTCAGCCATGAAGAAGAATGTAGTTCTGTCACTTGAAGGGCAATGGATGGAACGGGAGAACACCGTGTTAAACGAAATAAAGCAAATGGGAAAGACAACAGCAATGTGTGGAAATGAACAGACTGAAAGTAGGAGAGGGGAAGGGATCCAGCCAGAAGAGAGGACAGAAGAGGGTTCAGAAGGGAGGGGCGTGGCAGAAGTCCATAAGTTGCACGTATGGAAGCGTCACAATGAAACCTATTAATCTGTGCAGTTAATATGCATTGATGATGATGATAAACTACAAATAGAAATGACTCTCGCCAGGACATGAGGAGGACTAGACCTTGTATGCAACCAGACTGAGCAGAATGGGGACCCAGGAAGGCTGGAAACCCTTGCTGCAGTTGGGTCATTATTCACCTGGGTTGTGCAGCCAATTGGCAGCTGTGGGAACGCATGACCAGACTGGTCTTTAGGCCCTGGTTTTGGGACTGAATTCTGGACAACCACTGGGGTCTCCACTTCTGGTCTGAAAAATGAACTATTATAGCTCTTTGTAGGACACCGGTGAAACAATATCCAACACCCCACAATGCTCTGTTCATGCCCCCAGATTGCTCTTTTGTGCTCTACCTTATTTGCTGAAGTGAGAGATTTTCACAAGGTTGGTGTCTGGCATTTTGCGGCATCATCTAGAGCATTCTGGGGCCCATGGAGTTTCTGAGAGCAACCACAAGTCACTCAAGGGACACACTTTTTTTTTTTTAAACTTGGTAAAGCAACACCTAAAGTGAAACTCTAGCTCTTTCTTTTCTCAGCTGCTCTCTGGTGGTTCTGAGATTCCTTAATTAACATTCTCACACTCCGGGACTATAAAAAGATTCTCAGTGTATGCACACCCTTTCCTTCATTTGAATATTTTTGTTTGTTTCTAATGTGCAATGGATTAAAGAAATTCACCTCCCTGGTTCTGAACATCTGTGGGCATTTCTGAAAATTGGTTTTCTCTTTTTTAAAGAGAGAAATTGATTTATATTTTATTTTGTAGTTTTGTCGCGTTGGGAACTGGTTTTGCGCATGCTAGGCATGCTCACTACTGCTGAGCTATGCCCCCTGCCCTGGAAATTGATTTTTGAATTGTGGAAATAAAAGGCTCCAAAGGATTTTGGATGAGACCAACTTGAGATGAAGATGCAAATACTGCTCTCTCTCTCTCTCTCTCTCTCTGCCCCTCTCTCTGTCACTTTCTCTCTGTCACCCCCCCCCCCCACCCCTTCCTTTGTTCTCAGTAACCAACACAGATACTGGTGTGGAGCTGGCTGACTACACATGGCTGTTGCCAGAAAAGCTCTCTCCACTTCTGGCGCTTCCAGGGCCTCATGAGAATGTCTTCTAATCTTCCAAGTTTATTACAAAGAGAACATCGATATTCAAACATCACTAGGGCCCTTGACAATGTAAAAACACTTAAAGTAGCAATTTATGATGCTAGGCCAATTAGTTTATCCACACAAATATAATATTTAAAAAGATAACCCCTTTATATTTTTTTGGTGCTGGAGATGAAACCCAGGGCCTTGCATATGCTAAGCATAGGCTCTAGCTCTGAGCTACAGCCCCAGACCTCATTTATTTATTGGCTTAGTATTTTGAGCTCCTTTCTACTTGCTGAGCCCAGTAGGATGGGGATAAGGGAACAGGGAGGCAACTCACCTTCCCCAGCTGTATTGAATGGTTGATACTATATATATACAGCATGGCTAACAGATGCATGCTTCCCCAACTTAGTTACCATTTAACATATTATTATTATTATTATTATTATTTTGTGGTGAGAACATTTGAAATCTACTCTGCAGCAAATTCCAAGAAAACAATGCTATGAACTAGAGTTGCCACACTGTGTCAGGTCTGTGCAGGTCCATTTCATAGCTGAGTTTGTGCCCCTCGGCCAACAGCTCCACCATCTCCTTCACAATGTGCCTCCGCCTCCTGCTCTGAGTTGAGGAGTTCGAGATTTCCTCTGTAGATTCCACAATGTCTTAGGTATTTTCTCATCTGAGATGCAAAGCCTGACATCCACAACTTAGTAGTGGAAGAAAGGCTTATTTTGGCTTATAGTTTGTGGAAGCTTCAGCCCACATTTGGCTGGATCTGAGGCAGGGTGGCATGGCACAGGGGCATGGAAGAGGACGCTTGCTTACGGCATGGCAGTCAGAAAGCAGAGAGGGGCTCAAGGCTGGGCGGCGGTGGGCCCCGTAGGCCCTCCTAGGCGTGACCCACCTCCTCCCGCTAGGCTTTGCATCCCATATCACATTTAGCCATAAACTCATCAGAGGGTTCATTCTCTGGTGGCTATTATACTCTATAATCCAATTCCTTCCCCAAAACCCACCTATGAGCACATGGGATTTGGGGTGATCTAGCTGTAAACCACAACACCCATCAAGGTGATATTCTGTAGGATTTGTCCTTCTGGTTTGACATTTCACTTAACATAAATGTCCTCCAGGTTAAGATGTGCTGTTGCCCCTAAGATTTCCTTCTTCTTAAAGGGTGAATAATATTCCATGGCAGATAAGTGCCATATTGATTTTATTTATTTATGTGCCACTGCTGTTTCTTCATATTGGGAAATGTGAATGATTTGTTGAGAAATCAGAAAAACTGTACACTACTGGTAGGAATGTAATTAGCACAATTATTATGAGCAACAGTGTGATCCAAGCATTGGGTCTTCAGGTTGGCACGTGGATATCCCAGGAGGTGGAAGCTGTGTGGAAGAGGTATCTGCACTCTTGCCAGTATGTGGAACTGGGGAGCCACAGCCCTCACTTATCCAGAGCACAGGAGGGCGCTCCCACAGAGGGAGGTGGGAGGATGTTGTACGGGGACCAACCACACCGTCTTCGGAGGGAGAAGGAGGAAACGCATGCTTCATTTTCACTTTGGTGAGCTCTAAATATAGTGCCACTCTCTCCTGGCCTCCAGGTATGTCTGGGAGGCCAGGTCTGGAGGATGGTGAGGCCCAGCCCAGCTCCTCCTGCCTGCCTGTCCTTTCTTCAGTCTTGGACCCTCCAGGGTGATTCAGGTGATTCTTGAACCTCAGATCCAGACCTTGCTGGTTAGGACACTCATTTACAGTAACAGGGAGCTTGCCCAGGAGCCTCGGGTCTGTGTGGCTGCAGACCGCTCCCCATGAGCCCTGAAGGTGGCCTCAGGGGTTCCTTGGGCTGTGCGCAGTGGGCGAGGGAGTTCCAGGTTGAACTCAAGTCCAGCTGTAATTTTTAAAATTACTTTATTCAGTGTCCTGATCTGGCAGCCTCTTCAGCTCCCAGGTCTTCTGTCTGTTTTTCAAAGCTAAGAGTCAAAGCCAGAGTCTTGAGCATCCAGGGCGGTTTTACTGTCACCCTGCAGAGCCTCGAGGAGTGTTTCGAATCTGAGTGCTGCACGTCCAGCTGTATCATCCCAGAAGGACACTGCAGGGCTGCCCTGTAAGGTTGCGCAGAGGGTCCCTGTCTGAGGGGGAGCAGAAATCCAGCCTTGCTGTCTAGGACCAGGCTGAGTCCTACCTGACACATTTGCTAGAGGGTGGCACTGTCCCCCAGCCCAGGTGGAAATCAGGGGCAGAGTGGCCTGGGATCATTCCATGTCAAGAGCCTGCCAGCTTGGCATCTGAGGTACCGCTGAGCTCCCTGGGACGCTGCCTGCCCCGTCTCCCCATTCTGGTGACCCACTCCTGGAACCAGCACTTGCTGAGTTTTCCTCCTGAGTCTCTCTCTTCCCTCTCAGGACTACTTCCCGGCATGGTTTCCCAAACACTACCCACCTCCAAGGCACTGTCCATCAGAAAGGACCTCAAATGAAGATCATTTCCTGTCAGAAGTTGCCTGCTGTGGTTTGAACACGGTTTGGCTCTACTAAAACTCATGCTGGGGTGTGGTACACAGTGTCACGGTGTTGGGGGGTTTAGGTTACATGAGACCCACTTTCGTGAAGGGATTAATGCCATCTCCTGCGTTCTCACTCTCTAGGGACTGGCTGCTCATCACAAGCGCAGGTTGCTGTAAAGCAGGGCAGTAGCCTTTGTCTCCTCTTCGGCTTGTCACCTTTCCACCATGTAGGAAGCCACATGAGCTCTTCACCAGATGCAGCTGCTCAGTCTTGGACTTGTCAGCTTTCAGAGCCCACACAAACCTCTTTAGAGGTCACCCAGTCTCTCTCATATATTCTATTACAGCAATAATAAGTGGACAGATGAGGTGTCTTCTCTTGTTGCATACCAAAGCTATGGCGGAGTTGCTGGTGGGCCAGGAGAACTGGCTGCTGGTCCATTTGCCCCTCTCTCTGTGGGAGAGATTGCTTGGGCTAGAACTGTACCGGAATACCCAGGAGCTTGTGCCCTGGCTTTTGCGCCATGGACCAGGCAGAAGAGTGTTCAAGCTCTGGTTGCCCCTGCGGATTATCTGAACTTCATACTTCAGGGGAAGACAGATGCTGAAGCCGAGGGAAAAAAGGCTGTGCGTAGGAGGGGTTGGATGGGGCTGGCGAGGAAGATGTCTGAGGAAAGAAAGAGAAGGGGCTCCCCTCAGTCTGCTTGTGTGTTTTCTTCAGTGTTTTGGGTACCATTTTATTGCCATTGAACTGCGGACCACTGTGTGTAAGCTCCAGTAACGAAGGTGAACTCTGACTGTATTTGAGAACTGGAATTCCACGGCAGAAAGGGAAAGAAAATTTAAGTCTTTCTGTTCTCCTCCTACCAACCTATTTCTGTGGACAAACATTTAATATAACTCTCCAAACGCTTCTAAATTGGTGTCCTGATTGGGCCCACACGCATGGAAATGAGTAAGCCAGCGCTGAGTGGAAAGAAGAGCGAAGAGATTGGCTTGACCTGCAGCGCTAGGAAGAGCAGCGTGGCTGGGAATGCTAAGGAGGCAGGCAGAGGGCCGCGCTGCTCAGGCTGTGGGGCCAGGGTCTGCGTGGCAGGCCTTGGGGGATGTTTGGTTTGCTAAAATGCAAATGTTGGTGAATCTGGGGTCAGATTGGGGGGTGTTGGAAGCTGTGAGTTGTCCTTCTTAATTAGCTTCCTAAATGATTATATATGAAACTGTGAGTCACTAGGTTGATTTCCGAAATTTCACAACAGGCTAAGGACTTGTAAAGAAGCTGGTAGTATCCCAGGAAATTAACATTGCTCTGGTCCTCGGTTTTCATTCTCTCTAATACACTGGGCTGAACTAGCAGAATGAAGCGACTGATGTCAAAAGACTGTTGCCACATCTTATTGGTTCGTTTATAAATGCATTGGAATTGGAGTAGAGAGAAAAAGCACCCAAGGGTTATGGGATGCCTTATATTCTCTTTTCTTTGTTCAGCAACTTCTTTTGTGCTTGCTCTTGGGTAGGATTGACTCTAGGGTGACCACTGTGCTTTGCAATTCAAAATGGTGCTAATTCAATAAGTAAACCACTGTTTCTTCTAATTCTCCATCAATTTACAACAGCCATGGCTGCCCAGTTATCACAAGTTGGAAATTCACAGTTGCTTGAAGTCTGCATATAGGGAATAAAACATGAAGACAAGAAAGGGAGGAATGTGAGAAGGTGGTGGCTTCAAATTTCCAATTCCATGGGAAATGCAAATGAGTTTCTCTCCCTAGAAGTTCAAGAGAGCCAGGCCGACTCCTCATTGCTGACCACAAGGGAGTATGTAGGACTGGACCAAAGTCATTCCTGCTACCCTGGAGGGAAAAGATCTTCAACTTCTAAGCCTGAAAGCCTCCCCTGTCTTGTTAAGATGCAGACTTCCACTCTGCCACGGGTGCTGATTTCAAGGGCTCTGAAGCCCTTGCTTGTGAAATTTGCCACTAGCTGCAAGATAGCCACGCTGAGTATGAATAGAAGCTTACCTTGCCAAATGCCATTCTTAAGGATTTGAGCACAGTATCCCATTTTTTCTTATGATACCCCTGTGTGGTTGCATGGGATTGTCTTCCTATTGTACGGATAAGGAGAAAGAGGCTCAGAAAGGGCAAGTGACCCTCTCAAGGCCACACAAGTGTTAAGTGGTAGTAAAGATCCAGCTCATCCAGCTCTCTGTAGTTCTGGCTTCAGACCTTGGGCATATCTATCAAGTTAGTGGTTCTTATAGTGTGATCCCCGGTCTGGGTCACCATCTTCATCATCGTCATCATCACCATCATCATCATCATCATCACCATCACCATCATCATCATCATCACCATCATCATCACCACCACCACCACCATCATCACCACCACCACCATCATCATCATCATCATGATCACTATCACCATCATCATCATCATCATCATCACCAAGAGAATTAGAAGACATGAACATTCTCAGGCTTCTCTCCAGTTGTACTGAGTTGGACACTCTGGGGTGGGTCCAGCAGTCTCCAGGTGAACAGACCCTCCAGGTGTTGCTGACAGATGCTTTGTCTGGAGGGTTGCCATGCTGGGGTGGGCACCCCACTCTCCACTGGCAGCACTGCATTGTGATGGTGCAGAGCAAGGAAGTCTCCCAGGGTAGTTGCATGGTTTTGGTAGCACACTGCCCACAGCTACTAAATGACAGTGAGTGTGATGACAGCTGAAACTGTACAATGTCCCAGGTGGCACAGAATTGTCACTCCCTCCAGGGTCTGTAGGTTCACCCATGGGAAGAAGTGGCAAGAGAATTTGTCATAGAGAATTTGTCATCTGGGCTATTCACAGTGGCTGATAAAGGACGGGGCTAGAGGCTGAGATGGGGGAGGTTGACAAGGAAGGAACCACCGGAGCAGAAGGTGTGAAGGAAGGGAGCTCACAGAAGCAGGTGGCCTAAAGTGGCCCAGAGCCTGCAGACCAGCACACAGGTACAGCAGAGGTGACATGGTTCTGGGATGGCAGAAATCATTGGTTGAGTGGCTGGAGTTGGCAATTGTCAGTGTGTGAAATTTCAGCAACTGAATGATGAAGTCTGTGGCCATGGTGCTCCATCACTGGTTTGTTATGTAGACGAAGTTGTTGTGGCTGTGGTCCCTGATCTCTGGAGACACCGTACAGGGCCTGTGAGACCATCAGCAGAGGTGAATGCTCTTCACAGCAGCAGCTGCCTGGGAGGGGTTTTTGCTCTGTGTGTAACTCTCACACTGCATAGCGTAAGGTAGTTTGCAAGAGTAGTTATGAGCGCCCCCCTAGCCCAGGAGGCAGGCAGATCGCATTCCACTGCTCTGCTCCAGTTCCCTCCATTTCTTAAAACCCTGGAAGGGGGCACATGGAGACAGAGACAGCAAGAGCACCAGAAGTCAGCCGGCAGAATCTGAATTGCACACTGAGATGAAACCGTTAAGGTTGGAATTGGAATGATACAGACAATGAGATCAAGAGGCTTTTCCATTCATGATCTTTAGAGCAGCCTTAGGTGCCCGTGTGCAGTAAAAACCAGGACCAGAAGGAGAAAGCCTTCCCTAACTGAAGGGAAGGGATGCCTGGTGACCTAGGTGAATTCCCCTGTGCTGAAACATTTGCCTTATTTGTGTCTCTGTGTAAAATCGCTGTTCTAGCCAGATCGCTTAGATGCAGTTAAGGATAATATCTGCCTTCATACTGGAATTAAATATACCTCCCAGGGGATCTACCTGCTGTATACTAAAATTCATCGAGTTACAGTGGATCCCCCACTTTGCAAAACACTTCAAGCGAGGAAGTTCAAATTTACACAAAAGATAGACCAGGGAGCAGTTATTTCCTAGATGAAAGAGTTCTTCAGCTTGCAGGGTGTCACTATATTTTTTAGTTACAAGATTTTAAAATTAATGCATCCAAAATCCAGCCCAAATCTAATCTTTTCCTGTGCCTTACATAGCACAAGTGAGGGATATCTGTCGGTATATGCTGTGTTTCATAATAGATTTTACTCCTACACTTTTGTCTTAAAAGTGGCTTTCATGGGGACAGACGCACCATGAATCAGCAGCTCCTGCAGGCCTTGCTGTCTTTTGCACCCTCTGGCACCCTTAAGCTCTTTAACGGCAGCTGGACACACATAGTCTTCCCAGCGTTTTGTGGTGTGGCAACATGTCAAGTACAGAAGTAAAGGTTGCAGAGAAGGCGTTGTCCCACCAATCCCTTAATTTATTATCACAGGTACCCAGTGTATGCACACATAGACATATGGATACTGCATGTTATGTAATTCTTCAAGCCTTTGAGACAATCAATTTAGGAAAAGAAGTGTATTAATTTTGGCTGATGGTTTTGGAGGGTGCAGTTCACGATCTACTGGCTCCATCTTTTTGGACTTGTGGTGGGGCAGCACATCATGGCAGGGATGTGAAGAGAGAGAGAGAGAGAGAGAGAGAGAGAGACAGAGACAGAGACAGAGACAGAGACAGAGACACAGAGAGAGAAGAGACAGAGAGAGAGGCAGACAGACAGAGGCAGAGACGGAGAGACAGAGACACACAGAGATTACTTCAGGTCATACCCTTAATGACCTAAGATCTCCCTTCTAAAAGTTCTGCTCCTTAAGATAATGCCACGGAGAATTGAACTTTTAAATATACGGGCCTTTGGGGGGGGATGTTATAGATCCAAACTATATTAGTTGTGCACAATGACACCCACAAGTCAATCAGTCCATGAAACAATAAATCACTGTGGAAGCCAGTAACTCTTACGCCATTGTTCTACCCTGCCAGAAGTCACAGAGATTTGGCTAGCACTAAGGTTGCCAGCTGATGTGGCTCATATCAAAAGTGAAAAATCACACATTCATTTTGTTTACTCTATGGCCTTAGTCTAGGCTTTTTTAAGTCTCTACATTTAATTCCAGTTGAAAGTCTCATTTCTATATGGCCTTGGATGATGTAATAACTACAACATAAACTTCCTCTCCTTTTCAGTGATTTCTCCTCACTTTTTATTTGAGTGTCAGAGGGGCCTGCTGCTACTTTCAGGTGGGAGATTTAATTTCAACATCAACAAGAAGACCTACAATTAATTTTTAGCTCTACTTAGCTTGCTATTTCAGCCTCATTTTTATTATTTATTTATTTATTTATTTTTTCAGTCTCATTTTTATGACCTGAAATCTTTTGGGAAATTTCTTGAACAAAATGAATTTTCTGAAAACAGACTTGAAGGTGCATTACACTTGCCATAAATCAAAATGTATCCAGGGGCTGGGATACCCACGGCTCACTTCTAAGCTAGGTAAAGTGACGGCAAATCCAGACTATGGGGATGGTCCCTATGCCAGACAATAGTGAGAAGCTTGTTTGGACTGTGGGGATGGAGTGTATGGATGGGGTAGACCAGATGTCAGGTTGCTGGGAAGGGAGTGGACAATCCCACAGGTGTGCATTCTGGGATGCGCCCAGGTCACCAGTAGAAAGTGAGCACGTTAGATGCAATGATGCCATCAGGGAAGACTCGTCTATCAGCAGCCAGGAATTGCAGAGGTGCCGAACAAAGAATGTGATGTGCTGGGGTGGTTACCTCCCTGGCTTACCTCCTGCTGGGTCCTAGGGGCAAACCATCCTGAGTTGACAAGGCAGCCTGCAGCCCTGCAGTCTACTCTAATTATTCCATCTCCTATCTCAGTGTCTCTCAGAGAGGAGAGGAACCCCAGGATTTCTAAGGCACTCAGCACTGGTATCTTTTCTTAATCTTCACTTACCCAATGATGAGAATCACAGCTGCTTCTACTTAATAGCTGAAGTAACCAAGAACCACAAAGAAGTCTATGCCTCCAGCTTGTCAAAAGCAGTTGTGGGAGGCAAGGAAGCAACCTTTCCTCTTCCCTACCGTAGAAGGCACGTGTTCTCCCTGCTGATAGCCACACTCACCACTCTTCCTGTTAAGTCTCCGAATCTCTTTGGTGAGCACTAAGAAAGCATTGTTAAAGCTAAGCCAGGCTGGGGAGATAGCTTAGCGGACTAAGTGCCTGCTTGGGCAAGCGCAGGACTGGGGTTCAATCCCCAGTACTGAATGCTGCGCCAGTCCCACCTCTAGGCATGCTGAGCCAACCAAAGAGATTGGGCATCGTGGCTTATGCCTCTTATCCCAGCACTGGGGAGGCTACAAACAGGAGAATCACTATGAGTCCAAGCTGCACAGTGAGACCCTGAACCAAGAAGTTTATTTTGGTTCATGTTTTAGTTTACAGTCATCTGGGTCCAGAAAAGCTGCTCACAGCAAGGTGTTCCGGAAGTCTAAAGACCAAGGGGGAAGCCAAAGAGGGAATAAACCTTTCCACGTCACACCCTCAGTGACCTCCTCTTTCAACCCACGTCTGCAGAGTAAGTCAGCAATAAGCGCCCATAATCTGCTCACCTTCCTTAAAAGTTCCACCTAGAGCACGTCTTGGGAGATGTCTGGGTATAGAGATAACAACTGTGACTTGAACTATAGTGAACTTTAGGCAGATGTCCATCACGGTGAGCCTCAGAGAATCCCTGTGCTCAGCAATTCTGGCCGTGAGCTCTGAGCAGTGGCTCTCAAACTTGACCTTGTAGCAGAGCCACTCAGAGAGGGGGCTGGCAAGCTACCCTGACAGGTCAAATCCTGCTCCATGCCAGTTTTCAGATAGCTGTAAGCTAAGAGTGATTTTTATCTTTGCAGTTTTAACAAGTAGGAAAAAAAAATCGAAAGAAAAATAACATCTCACTTTATATAAAAATAACATGAAATTTAAATTTCAGCATCCATAGTTAAAAAGCTAGACTGGAAGACAGTCATGCATGTTTGTTTTCATGTTGCCTATAGCAACTTTCACCGGCAAGGCCACAGAACCATCTGGAACATACGGTTCTCAGGGCCTAAAATAATTGCTATTTTGTTTTTTACCAGAAGTCTGTTGACCCATGACCTCAGAGGTTTGTAAGCTATGGATTGCTAAGGCTTAATCTCAGAGTGTTTGATTCAGTAAATATGGATGGGGAACAAAATTTTTTTAATCTCTGATCCTTTCTTAAATGGAGCTGGTGTTATTGGTCTGAGGACCACACTTGGAGAACCTGCCTAGTAATAGTGGCAGCTTACCCCCAGGGTGATCATTTGATTCTTATAATTTGATTGTGGTCTTTAAGTTCCTTTTCCAGTCTAGTGAAGGGTGGAAGTAAGTTCTCTTTCCCAAGAGATTTTGTTTATTTGTACACAGGATACTTGGTTGGGGGTTGGGAGTGTAGAAACAGAAAATTAGTCGCATACCCTGCTGGCTTTTGCAACCTTGGCTAAGCTACTTAAGTTCTTCTGTGTATAGAAAAAAATCAGACTATTTTCTCCCATGTATTCTTAGCAAAGAATGCTCTGTTCACTAAAACAGTGGATCCTTTTCCCATCCATATCAAATAATTATTCAATATCAGCTCGGTGTCTTAGAATTCAGTTTGATTCAGAGACTAGTTGGAGTCAGCGCAGGTCCCACAGGTTCAAGGCTCTGTCCCACAGGCTTGCCCTTCCTTTCCATCTCCACACCACAAGTGTTAGGTTCCTAGATTCCCAGGTCCCACGTTTTTGTCTGACTTGGCTAGCACTCAGAGAGAGGTTCTCAAGATGGCTGACTTGGGTTGGAGAATTTTCTACAAACATTCAGAGCTGAGGCAATGCTAACATTTACCAGTTTCGACAGATATTATGAAGAGTACAGATGAATGACCATACAAGTGGCCCACAGGGTCAGGCGTGTGAAAGGGTGCAGAGTTTCTGGGTGCACCACTCTCTAGGCACCCCAATGTGTTCAGTGACCTGGACCCACTCTTGAGAGTTGGCTATGGAGGCCGTGTTACAAGGCCATGACTAGCTGTTGCTCACTCTCCAGGCCTCCAGGAAGGGAGGTGGGAGGAAATAAGTTAATGCAGTGGCAACCTTGGAAATACATCAAGTTTTGTGGTAATGCCAGTTGTTGTTCTGAAATGTCTACCAGGGAAAGGTAGTGTTTTTTAATGTAGCTGAACATAGACTTAACCAGCTTAGTTTTGATTCCCAGAGATTTAAACTTAATTGGGGGGGGGGTATAAAGTATGTGCTGGGTATCCTAAAAATTAAGGAATAATAAAGACAACACTGTCACTAGAAGTAGAATGCATACAGCGTTCCAGGTGTAACGCTACATTTCTAGTGGCCATATTTAAAAGGTGCAAGTATCTTACTAGTAGGGTAACCACGTGTGTCATAGTTGATAAGTAATACATTGAGATCTATTAGCTGATTCTGTGCTGTGGGTTGGATCTGATGCTTCCCCAAAGGCCCGGCTCACCTGCGGGTGCTGGTGGAGCCTGAGGAACCCTGAAGGAGCGGGGCCTCAGGGAGGTGCATCCTGAGGAGCATGCTGGGACCCCAGCCTCTCCCTGTCTCCTTTTGCACCCCCCCCCCCCCTCGGCAGCCGCAAGGTGAACAGCTACCTTGCACTGTGGACAGGACAGGATGCTCGGCCTTACCACAGTTCCCGAGCCAGCAGAGCCAAGCAACCGCGGACCTCTGACCCTGAGCCCAGTAAGCCTTCCCTCCTTTAAACAATTTTATGTATTTTAAATCGACGTTTGCAGTCCGTAGTGCTCTCGTTCCTCCTGCGGAGTGCGAGCATGCGCACAGCACAGCTTCACTCCTGATTCCATCCCTTTCCCTCTCTTTTCCCCTCCCTCCACCCCTCGATCGCCTTCCTTTTGAGAAAGCGCCGGCTCTTGACTTTCTAGTGCCTTCATTTTATTTTGCTCTTTATTTCTACTTTGAGTTTCCCATGTGCGAGAACCCGTGCGACATTGCAGCTTGTGCGTCTGGTTTATGTCCCCTAGGATGATGGCCTCGAGGTACGTTCCTTCTCCTGCACAGGACTTTCATTTATCCTTCTTATGGCAGAGCAGTCCTCCGCCGCGTGCGGCCACCACGTTCTTTATCCACGTGTCTGATGAAGGTCATATGGCAGCTTCTAGGGTTTAGCTGACCTGAACTGCGTTGCTCTACAGGCATGGGGCCCTGGAGGATGATGTCTTTCACTCTTTCCGGAAGACACCTAGCAGGGGAGCAGCCGGATGCGTTACCTCAGGTATTCTGTCCCAGGGACAGTGAACACACGCGGCCTATTTCCCTCTAATATTATTTCAGAATTTGTATGGATCCTGTTTTTACTCAACTGTGCCTAAGTGGGAAAGGAGACAGTATTTTAAACTCACAGTCGCAGTAAGGCCGACCCATTTTGTGGTCTTGTCTGACTTGGAGAATAACGAGCTGGGAGCAGTTTTCAGAGTATTGTGCTGTAAGGAGGGTAGATGCGGCACCACACAGCCCAGTGAGAGCTGACACCAGAGTGTGCCACCCACCGTGGACCCCAGGTCTGTTCCCCACCCGCAGGCTACTGCGGGGCTCTATTTCATGCTTACATGTCAGCAGCAGCTTGGGCTCGGGTTTGCCTGATCTCAGTTCTCCCTGGTGTCATCCCCACCACCTCCTTTCTGGGTTCAGTATTAATCACGTCTTCGCATTGCAATCATTCCTGTAGTAGGTTTGTGGGAGAACTAGAATAATTTACTAACTCAAGAAGCCTCTGAATTTAGGATGTTAGTGTCTCTGGCTGATGTGATTTGCATAATTATTTGTTCATGCGACATTTGTATATCATTTCTCTGGTTGCTTTGTACTATAGGAAACTTGCTGGCAGTACCCCAAATGCGGGTGTCACAGCCCATCTATGTAGTCCCCGTCCTCACAGCAATAAAGCAAATGGAGGGCTGAAGGGCTGCCCGGTACACCCCAGCCTTCTAAGCTGTTCACTGGATTGAACACCTAGCACTGCTTGAAGAAAAATAGCTCTCCTGCTTTATTGATTCTTTCAAAACTATGCCCAGAATAACACATTGTAAGGTGTTCTTAAAGTTAGAGGATCAAGACAGTTTCCTGTTTGCTGAGCTTTGGGTCTTTGCTGTGCAGAAGAGTCATTTGATAGTCACTTCTAAAGTGCCGTTGTGTACTTTACCCAGTTCCTCAATGTCCACGAGCAAATTTAATAAAAAGCATTTATTCTGTCTCTGCTCTGTGTCAGCTCTTTTTGTTATGTATACAGAAATAGAGATGAGCAAGAGCTACTACTGCTTATGAGGTGTTCAAAGTTCAATGGCGGACACACACACACACACACACACATACACACACACACACACACAATGGAAGGGAGAAGAGGGTACCACAGACTTTGAATTTGATGCTTTTTGGACCATGCATAGGGAAAAATTCATTGGTTGGGGTTAGAAGGAGCCTTTTGAAGTTAGGTCTCAGTGGAAAACAGATGCAGAGCAGGTGCTGCAGGCTTAGGGGACCAAGCGGCCAATGCTGTGTGCGTGGACATGCAGTGCTGTGTGTGTTGGTCAGAAAGTGGCAATGCGTTGTTGAGGGTGCAGATGGGATGTGGGCAGGGTGTGGCCGGAGAAGCAGAATAATGACATTCATGATGCCGTTTGGCTGTTGAAAGAATGTGGACTTAGGAATGGACACAGGTGTCTAGGTATCAGCTCATGAGTGAAAGCGCAGGGCATTGTGGGCTGTGCACACAGTGGGACATTATTCAGTCATGGGGAAGAAGGTAGTTCTGTCACTTTCAGGAACGGAGGTAAATAGGAGGGCGTGTTGAGAGAAGCAGACACACAGACATCACCTGTGCTCTCCTGTGCTTTGAGTCAATCTCAGAGACATAGGGAATAGAGTCCTGGTTACCAGAAGCATGAGGACTCCTGCCACCTACTAGGTGGCTTACGGGTACAGGTGTGCAGTGCGACAGGATAAATGACTTCTAATGTTCTGCAGCCTCGTAGGAGTTAGTTAGTTGACTATCTCAAAAGAGCTGACAGAGAAAACTTTGGACATGTCTGATGCAGAGGAAGGACAATGCCTGAGGTGAGAGATGAGCCCTTGACCCTGGTCTGATGGCTACAGGCCCTGTGTGTGTGGTAGCATGGCACACTGTGCCCCACAGATATGTGGAGCAGAAGAAATGAATTAGAAGAGCTTAGACTTTATTCTACAGAAGAGGGAAGCCGACATCTTTGGGGGAAGGGTGGAAGTCATGGGAGCTGTGAGGGGGCAGAGGACAGGCGGCATGTGCAGTGCTGCTGCTGTGGAGCTGCTGAGGGCTCCTGCTTCTACCTGGGGGAGGAAGGATGGGAAGCAACTGGGAGGAGAAATGGAGAGCTGTG
>PVKN010016243.1:0-17995 GCA_004027915.1 Capromys pilorides
CAAATACCCGACACTCAAAATGAAGGAAGGAAAGGTTTATTTAGCTCACAGTTGCTGGAGGTTTCAGTCCATATTTGGCTGGCCCAAGGCTGAGTGGAACAGGGCAGAGGGCATCCAGTTCATGGCAGCAGAACAACCAACTCACCGGAGCAGAGAGTAACAGCCCTTTAAAAAGTCCCTTTGTGCTCAGTCACTCTGATGTGGGCCCATTGTGCCCTAGGGTGGAACCAATCATACCCCAGGATGGGCCCTTGATCCCACTCTAGGGAGGAGCCAATCATATCCTAGGCAGGCCCAGGTCATGCTCCAGGGAGGAACCAATTGTAACACATAATCCTAGTGGATCATGACTCATATCTCAAACTCTAGAAGTCCCCGCCCCATGATTGCATGAGGCTTTGGGGGGACAACTAGACATAAACCATGACATCCTGTCTGCTTGGGAGGGAGTCAGGGTCCGCTTTCCTTAAGCCATTTTGACCACTCAGGCAGCCTCTTGCTGGAACTTAAAAAGCTGCGTTCTCATTCTTCCCTGGATCCTAGATTTGCTTTCTCCTGCTTTTTGTTTGTTGATTTCAAAAAAAGCTTTTGTTTTATAGTTACTTCTTTGCATTGGCGCTGGCCTCTGGGTGCTATAAGCTTGGCGCCCCAGAGCGCTCTGCGGTCTGCCCTGGCGCCACCGCAAGCACAGTTACACAGTTACGTGTCAGCCTGTTTGGTTTTGGTGACAATTCCCTGCATGCTTGCTTTCTTGGCCCGAGGCAGGTCAGCTCTGCAGTCCTATCTGAAGAGACATGAAGATGGAAAAAACAAGTCTGAAAGGAGCCCCGATAATCCATTCCGTCGAGGTAAGCCAGGCACACTCCAAAGTGCACCGCACGACTAGAAGTAGAGATTTATTTGCACTCGGTAAGATGGCAGAAACACATGGTTAAGAATAGTAGATACGAGGAGTTAGGCTTTAGCTAAGAAACTCAAGCCAGAATAAAGTAAACATAAGACCTGGTGATCTAAACTTCCTTTTAATTCTTTCCTAAATCTACTTTTAGAAATAACATGTAGGGGCTAGGGTGATAGCTTAGTGGTCTAAGCACCCACCTTGCAAGCACAAGGACCAGCTGCCAAGCTGGCCACCAAGACTGGGCGTGGTGGTGCCTGTAATCCTAGCTCTAGGGAGGCTGAGACAGAAGGTTCACTATGCTGAGCTTTGTAGTGAGACCGTGCACCAAATACATACATACATACATACATACACATACATATACATACACACATACGTACATACAGGTCTATAAGGGAACCAGTATTTGAGTTAGTTGTTATAGAAGTGAATTATAGCTAAATTATTGAATTATAGCTAAATTATTAAATCTGAAACAAGTTTAAACTAGCTTCATTTGGTTGCCAGTTCCCTCAGATTTCTCTGTGTTAAATCCTATACGATTACCTGGGGTTTATCTTCTTTCTTCCTTGGAAGTGGCGCAGGAGTTTGGGTCTGGTGAGCCCAGGTGCCTTGTGGCCGCAGACTTGCAGAAAGCCAGCACTGTCCACATCCTGTCCCAGCTGCTGCGACTCCGCCAGTGCTGCTGTCATCTTTCTTTACTTAAGTCGGTAAGGAGGAGCCACAGCGTGGCCCCATACTTTCTGTTTCTTGCAATTGAGGTCCAGTCTGCTAGTTCAAGAGAAATGGTTTGGAGAAGGGATATCTTTCTCATTTGGTTTTTGGTAGGGAGAACAAGAAAGGAACTTACTTTATGTTAATCTCCCTTCATCATGATAATTTCCATGGCATTGGGAGGAATATATGTTTATTATTTATTTTAAATAAGCTTTTTTTTAGAACAGGAAATGACATTCTGATAAAAAGGACACCACTTGGGAGTATCTTGATACTTCAGAATGTAATAAAGCTAATTTAGTTACTGTTGTCTGGTTTTGGGGCTTTTAGGTCTGAGTATGCAAACTCAAGTAGTTTTACAGATTGAAAAGTTGCTTTTACATTGGGTAGAGGCATACACAAAATTAAGAGGCATGTTTATTTCAGAAGCTGTAATAATGTATTTTGATTATCAGTAGCTTAATTAATGGAATTGTTCTAGTAGGGAAAAAATAGAATGATTATGTACTCTGTCTAGCAAATCTCTTTAAAATTCTATTGTGTGCTTTATCTTTATGATAATGAGAAAACTTGCAAGATACACATTAAGCAGAATTTTTTTGAGTAGTTACTGAGGAGAAATTATACGACCTTGTACTCTGTCAAGTGTTAAATCACAACCTCATTGGCAAGTACTATAGGTTCCTGCCGTGACTGTCCAACTGCTCCTGTCCCCTCTCCTCCTTCCCCCAGGCCCTGGAGCCTGCAGAGCTCAAGAGCGAAGGCCTGGTCCTGTCCCTGGAGGAGCAGCTCAGCGCTATGACCTTGTCTGAGCTCCACGACGCCGAGCCATCCCCCACTATTGCCCTTAACGGGACGCACTTCAAGGTGGAGCTCTTTGAGGACACTCGAGGAAGCACCAAGGTACTTCTGTCCCTCTGCTTCCAGCAGTGAGCCTGGCTTATATTCTCCTGTCCTGGAGCCCTCATTTGTCCAAGAGAGCACGGCTGTGCTGGCAGGGCTGGGAGGCTTAGACTGGCTGTTCAGATTCTACCTCTAGCCCGAAAGCCTTGGTTGTAGCACAAAGAACATGAAGCCACATGACACGGTGGTCGTTCAGAGAGTGATCTGGGACAGTTCTGCCATCCAGGCACCTCGTGGTTATGGATTACTAGTGAAGAAGACTGCCAGGGTTATGCTAGCAGTGGTGTCCAAACAAACAAGCGATTTGTTGAGGGAAAGCGACTACGATACATGTGAGTGCCAGTTGCCGCTCCGAGCTGAAATCTTCATCTAAGGATCGTTTGCTGGGTGGCCTCTGCCTTCATTAGTCCTGTTCTTCATCTCCAGAGCTTCGTAAAGCTGGAGAGTTCTGCTGGAGGCAGCCGCACCACACAGTGGCCGAGTCCCGCCTTTACCCTGGCCTGGAATGTGTTCCACTGTCCTGCGTGCCCTGGACGGGGGGCTTATTTCTATTAGGATCTTAAGCCGCCAGCCCTAGCCACAACTTCTTTTTTTCAAAGGCCTTTTAAAAAGTCATAAACTAGAAAGGAGGTCACTGCCAAGGAAATAAAATTATTTAAAGAAAAAAATCCTTCCTCAATTAAAATTTTAAGACTTTTCCCTAAGTCTTTCCCAGAAATAGCTGAAGAACATGTAAGAAGAGCCCTGCGTGTGGACTGAGTGCGTGCTCTAGAGCCTTCAGAGTTAGCTGTTATGGTTACACTTGCGTTCCTAAGATTTGTGTTCCTTGTGTAACACTCAGGCGACACTTATTCACAGAGCTTCCTAATAAAATAGGCCCCTTAATATTAGTTTCAACCACATAAAGTTGTTTCCTGTGGGGAGGGAATGTTCTTCCTGGAACCTGACACCAGCCAGAGGACCATGACTCTAGCCCTCCTACTGCAGGCTGCTCAGCATCTCTTTAGCCAGTTTTCTCATGTGGAAGTCACAGTGCCTAGCACACCCTCAAGCGACAGGACACCAGGCACTTCAGTGTCTGTTCTACTATTGGCTAAAACCAGGTAGCTGTAGGTCTGCTTTTCTCCTACTCGGTCCAGTGGTACTGTCCTTGCCTATACATGTCTGCATGGTTTTTTTTTTGCGAGCCAGGGTTCGAACTCACGACCTTGCACTTGCCAGACAGGCACTTGTGTCACAGAGCTATCTCCCTGACCCACGCCTGCATATTTTTAAGCCTGCAGTGCTGGTGCTCCGTTGGTTACTCTACAAAGGCGGGAGCTTGGTGCTTCGCAGAATGCATCTGGCTCAAAGCCCCCTTGACTGATAGGAAGCTGCTGCAGGATAGAATAGCCATGCTGGCAGAGCAAGAGCCATGGTTGGTACCCAGTAGATTTATAGACCACTTTTATTACTCCTCCACTATTTTGGGCTTTGAGCTTTCGGGCTCATAAATGGTTTTGAAAGTTCTTTTTTCTCTTTAGAGGAGTGAATCCAGCTATTCCCCTAAGTTATGCCCCTGTGTTTTGACCAGCTATAGCCATGTGGACTTGGATACCTTTTCAGGAATGAAAACTCAGAGTGTTTAGTTGCCAACTTTTGCAGTTGCTCCTCAGTCTCAGCGGATCCGCTTTAGCGGCATTTGAAGCAGCTTTAAGTGCGTTAGGATCTTTTACTTTCTTCTGCAAATGTTAGGCTAGCACTTTGTCCTGGCAGGTACTGGGACTGGAATACAGAAGTGAACCAGGTCCGTGCTGCCCTTGACCTCCTGGGGCATTGTCTCCAGCCCCTGAAGCAAGAGATAACACTTAAGCCATTGACATCTCTCGCACCACTGGGATCCTGGGAGTAAAGGCCAGAGGTGTTCTATAGGACATAGACAGTGGACCACTAAATTGGATGTTGAGGGCTGGGAGGATGACATTAAGCTGGCAGGGAAGGTGTTTTAAAGTAAAGAGAACAGAATAGCCAGTGAGGAGACAGGGTGTGGCTTCCTGGAAGAAGGCTTTGGTGTGATGGGAGTGCTGTTAGGGGAGGGCCTGGTAGGAGACCAGCAGGAGGAGGAAGTGGCAGTCAGCAGCCAGCTCCAGCTGACTGTTTGAAGGAGCTTGGGCCTTATGTTCAGTGGGAAGCCATGGAAGGATACGGCTCAGGGAGGGAGGTGACCCAGTTGTGCTTTAGAAGTAGGTTTCTGGCTGTAGCAGTGGAGGTGGAGAAGAGAAGGGTCAGACTAGCTGGCTTCCTGGAGACAGTGTCACTAATGTAGGCAAGGGAAGCAGAGAAGCGGACGGCCCTAATTACATTAATGTAACCTTTTCCCAGATATCATCTCTGTTGGCAGAACTGGAGGTAATCGGAAGAACCTTGGGGGCCCAAAAGAGGTGAGGATGTTGTTTCACTATTGAAGCGTTCCTCATAACAAAGAAAGTAAATTTACTATTGCTAATGCTTTGTGACCAAGGCTTTTTATACCAGGACATTGAGTTAAGCTCTGCAAAAAGTACTGATATTATAGCACAAATTCCCCATGATTTCTAATTAAAATATTTCTGACGCAGTTTGAAGGGACATCCGTACAGGACTGGGTAAGTGAGGCGTCTGGAACAATGTGTAAAGTAGCAAATCACAGGAAGAAAGCAAGGGGGCAGGGAGCTGCAGCAGTGCTGCTGAGGTGCTTGGAGATGGGGTTCACTTCTCCTGATACATGCATGTGATACAACTTTTGTATATGTGAAGTTCTTTAATCTAAATTTTAAAGCTCTAAAACCTGACTTAGGGACTACTCACTACTAAAACATGACTACTGAGGGGTTGGGGAGATAGCTCCATGGCATAAGTGCCTGCATGACAAGCGCAAAGTCTTGAGTTTGAACCCCGGTCCCACAAAAAAATAAAAATAAATACAATAAAATATAACATGACTACTGACTGTGTAGCCCAGGCTGGCCTCAAACTCCCAGTGATCCTCCTGCCTCCGTCTCCCAAGTGCTGGGATTAGAAGCGTGCCCCACCACGCCTGACTTTGGTGTCTCTTTTCCTGCAGAACCACAGATATCTGGATAAGCACTAGATCTTCAAGTACATGGAAAGCTGTTACTTAAGTCTCCATCATTTGCTTCCAGTTTTGTTTAGCACAAGTAAAAAACAGAGTCTAGAACTAGTTAGTGTGTTGTAAACTTATCATTTGACCTAAGCGTGAGCTTGTATTAGCTTCCTGGCTCCACACAGAATAACTAAGCTAGACCAGCGATGGTGGCTCACGGCTCTCATCCCAGCGCTCTGGGTGCTGGAGGCAGGACAACCACAAGTTGGAGCTGACCAGGCAACTTAGGGACTTAGTGAGGCCACATCTCAGAGTGTAGAAGAGAACAGCTGGGGATGGATGGGTGGCTCGGCGTGAAGGTTCTGTGTTAGACACCAGCACAGCAAGGAGCAAAACAGGACCGTAGCAGGCTTTGTGGGCAGATTTAATGTGGCACACAGCCCTGGAGGCTCCCGTCTAAAGGGTCCACAGCCCCTGTCACGAGCCTGGGGCCACGCCTTTCCTTTCCTCAGGAGGCTTCAGGACACTCATCCCAGGTGTGGCAGCAAGCCCACGTGACAGGAGCCCTTTCCTTGTCAGCATCTTGTGACTGATCCTGGGATTAGCAGGGCCTGAAAAGTGCTGATGAGCTTGTTTAATGGGTTTTCGCAGCACCCTTTTGTTTTCTCCTGCCTTCCAGTGTCATCGTCTCCCAGTGGACCAGCATGCTGCGAGTGGTAGCGCTGCACCTGAAGAGGCGTGGACTGACTTACGCCACCATTGACGGCTCTGTTAGCCCCAAACAGAGGATGGACTTGGTGGAAGCCTTTAACCACTGCAGGGGCCCGCAGGTATGAGCTGGTCACAGCGGAGCTTTGTAACTAAGGAACCAGCTGTTATTAGTTACACGTAGAATATTATTATAACAGACACTCACATGTATTCACAGCCTTGACCCCTCTGAATGTTAAGAATTATTAGACGTTTACCAAGGTACGTATCAAAGTGCACAGGCTGTCTAAGAGAATAAAATATGAGGACTATCAGGAGGTTTGGAATAGCTGGCTATGACCAGGAGAATCTTTCTGGAGAAGGCAAGCTTGGCAGGAAAGTGGAAGGGTTTTTTTTTTTTTTTAATTGGTACAGGGTCTCACTGCACAGCTCAGACTTGTAATGATCCTCTTGTTTTCCCCAGCACTGGGATTACAGGTGTGCACTGTGTACTACCACGCCTAGTTTGGTGGCCAGCTCAGTGTGCCTGGGGGCAGGCCCAGTGTAGCATGTGGTACCAGGATCAAACCCTGGTCCCTGGGCTTGACTAAGCAGGCGCTTAGTCCCCTGAGCTATCTCGCCGACCTTGAAGCGATTTTTATTGTTTTGTTTTTTTCTTTTCTGGTACTAGGGATTGAACTTGGGGCCCGCTGCTTGCCGGGCAGTCACTTATACAGGCACTTATGCAAGGCAGGGGTACATGATGGAGCAAAATTGCTCAGGTTGTGGCTGGGAAGTTTTGATGAGGAAGTGTGGAAGGAAATGCAAAAAGTGCCATCTAATTATTGATAATAAAGATTTAAAGCTGGGACTATGGCTCAGTGGAACAGCACCTGCCTGGCAGATGGAAGGTTCAGAGTTTGATTCCTGGTACTGAAAAAAAAAATGATTTGAAAAACCTTGTTGAATAATTGACAGAATTAGTACAACAATGAAGGGGAAGGAACTGATAGAATATATAAAATTTGGTTAGAGGAATGTTTATTGAGCTGACCACCCCAGAGCTCTAAAATTAGATATATTTTGGTGGGCAGTCAGTTTTCAGAGGTTGACTCCTAAAGTCTTCACGGAGTTGTGAGGCGTTATTCAAAAGTGAGGCATGGGCAGTGGCATCTTAATGTTTCAAGCATGATAGCAGGAAGGGAAGGGACAGAGATGTGCTGCTTACCTGTTTTGACATTCGGTTTAAGCCTAAGAATAGCAGAAAGGTGCTGTCTTAGCTTTTCATTGCTAAACAAATACTTTGGGTTGCTAGTTTATGAAAAGAAAAGGTTGTTTTGGCTCAGAATTTTGGATGTTTCAGGCCATGATTAATTGGCCCTGTTAATTTGGGTCTGTGGCAGGGCAGCACATCATGGCAGGGGTAGATGATGGAGCAAAATTGCTCATGTTTTGTCTGGGAAATAGAAAGAGAAAGGGGTGGGTCCTGCTGTTCCCCTCAGGAGCATACTACCAGAGACCTGAAGACCTCCCAGTAGGCCCCTATCTTTCAGGTTCCACAACCACCAATATACCATGCTGGGGAGTAGCCTGTACTGCGCAAACCTTTGGGAGTCACTTAGGACCCAGACTACAACACACGTGTTGTGAGAGCAAGTCCGTATCAACTTAACTATCTGTCTCCTTTTGAAGGTTATGCTGATCTCTCTCTTGGCTGGAGGTGTTGGCCTAAATCTGATTGGAGGGAACCACCTTTTCCTTCTGGACATGCACTGGTAACGATTCTGGACTTCCGTTGGGTCATTACAGCATAGCAGGGAGACCAGGGTGTCAGAGGGGCAGTGGGACTAACTGCTTGCATCAAGCGTGTGCTTGTATTATGGAGCTGCCTCTGCCTATAGATATCTAAAAGTGCAGCTCCAAACAGGGCCTAAGGGCAGCTGACGTTCCTAAATTCCTGATGAATCTTCAAATGACTGCTTAAAACATTTCATTCACTTTGTTGTTACTTTAACATGTTTCCACAGACACTGGGAACACAACTTGTCCTTGGGCAAGGAGCTTATATTGTGTTTTACCTGTTCTCTAGAAACCATATTCCAGAAATATCTGTTGAGATCTAAAGAAACTTTCTTTTTTATATATAAATAATCTTATATTTATTTGTTTGGTATAGGGTCTTGATATGAAGCTCAGACTCATAGTGATCCGCCTGTCTGAGCTTTCCCAGTGCTGGGATTACAGGCGTGCACTACCATGCCCTGTTTCTGTGGCTGGCTTGGTGTGGATTCGGCATGGCATGCGGTTCTGGGGATCAGACTCAGGTCCTTGTGCTCGCCAGGCAGCCAAGCTATCTCCCCAGCCCCCAGATCTAAAGAAACTTTAGTCTTAGAAGTGTTACTCCAAAAACAAAAGCAAAGAACTTTTTCTGATGATGTTAGAAATGTATTTAATGGGCAGCCTTTGAATTTGCTGTATGGAGTGCTACTACCAAGAGCACGACAGACTCTGTGCTGGGTGCTTGAAGGGTAGGGAGGTTGAAGGGCTCGCGGGAGGAAGTCTCACGTAAGTTGTACCAGGTTCTGGTTTTCCATGTATGCGAGTCAGGGACTGCTGCGCAGAGCACTCCTGGAATTCCTCATGTTCCAGGCAGACCAGATAACTACAAACAGACCAAGCTGTTGTTACCTTCTTGGAGAACGCGTAGGTCTCACTTGGGCCTCTGTTGTACACCTGGGAGTGAGGAAGGCATGCTAGGAAAGGTGCTGTTTTCTGAGATGGAGAAATGTTGTCCAAGACTTAAAGAGAGGTAGGATAAGAAAATGGAAATCTATAGTGAGGGAAACAAAGTAAGTTTCTGAGGTGCATGGTAGATGCTGAACCTGAAAGAGACAAATGCTGAGAACCTTGGCCAGTGTCTGTATAATGGTCTGAAGGCTGAGGTCATCCCGCTGGCTAAGAACTGCATTGGCTGTTGGTTTCACCTGACTGCTTCTAGTTGTCAACCAATAGTAGTGCTAAGAGTTATGAGGAGTCTGCCTGGCTTTTCACTAGAGAGCAGTTCTATACGGGCACCAGCCTTCCTTAGGTCAAGACAGCCTGCAACACAGGTAGACAGCTGAGGCTCCGTAGGGCTGTGACACTTACTCTTCGAGGGTGTGTGTTTGTGTGTCTTGTGCTTTGTTTCTCTTAAGCCCCTTAAAAAATCCAGCAACTATTTGTAGCTGAAGTACACAAAAACAGATGATGGGCTGGATTTGGCCCGTGGGCTACACTTTGTCACCACATCTAGAATAGATCTTTTTATTTCTCCTCTAACAGGAATCCATCCCTGGAAGATCAAGCTTGTGACCGAATCTACCGAGTTGGGCAAAAGAAAGATGTGGTCATCCACAGGTAAGTAGAGTCCTCGGGGTCCTTTTCCAACTTCTGCTTTTGTGAAAGCGTTTCTTTCCCAGGCAGTGTTTTAATAGAATGTGAAGTATTTGGTGGCCACTCCACAGCGGTGCTCCTTAGGGGACACCCTCAGGCATAGGCTATGCCTGGAAGGAAACGAGCAATTCTAGGTAACCATACAGTTGGTTACGGACAAGGAACCTTGTTGTTTTGCTTTTGATATTTATTATGACATAATTTCAGACCTAAAGAAAAGAGTACCACAAAGTTCCTATGTATTCCTGTGTGTGCGTGTAAACTTTTTCTGAGAGAGTAAATTGTAGACACAGTGCTCATTTATTCCTAATTTAGTGTACATTTCCTGATGTGAAGATTTTCTCTTACATATCCCACAATAAAATTATCAAAATCAGCTTTCTCCCATGGCAGAACTATTAATCCTTCTGTATTC
This sequence comes from Capromys pilorides, assembly GCA_004027915.1. Lineage (NCBI taxonomy): Eukaryota > Metazoa > Chordata > Mammalia > Rodentia > Capromyidae > Capromys > Capromys pilorides. The sequence goes on from PVKN010016243.1 coordinate 10,141, forward strand.
ATTGTCTTTGAAAAGTGTCTCTGTTTTTCCAATCATACAGCTGGAAGCTGGGCTCTTTCCTCTTGGTCGCCTTTCCCTGAGACCTCTAGTTGTGCTTTCTAGATGTTTCTGAGCACCTTCTTCTGCCCAGTGCTGCATGGTCTTCCTCCTTCCAGCTCCCACTCATTCCTGTCCTCTGCATCACTACCTGAGGGCTTTTTTTTTTTTTTTGCTGGACCGGGGTTCAAACTCACGACCTTGTACTTGCCAGTCAGGCACTTGTGCCACAGAGCTTCTTCAGTCGTCAACCTGGTTGTGAGGTTCCCCTTGTTCTTCGGTGGTTTCACTTCCTAGAGGTCCTATTGAAGCATCCTAGCCTGTTGTGTACAGCCCCTGGTGATCTGGCCACTCCAGCCACTTGAGCCACAGCTCAGGCAGACCGGGTGGCATGATCTTCTTCCAGTTCCCCTTCCCTGGGGCCCTCCCATCCGGTAGCACCTTGCTTATCCTACAGGTCACACACAAAGAGCTAACTTTCGATGGATACTTCCCTGAGCACCCTACAAACATTTTTTCTCTACTGGCCATAGCTCCATGGCTCCACTTAACTAGGTTCTATTGTTGTTGTTGGGTTTTCATGGCTCTGCTGTGTTCCCTTTCAGAATGAAACCATATTCATCTCACCATTCTAATACCCAACATACCACATGCTATATAGCAAGGACTTAATACTTGGTGAATTAAATTAAACCTTTTTATTAGTATGTGTTCGTAGTGCACAATGTCTACACTCCTTGTGGGAGTTGGTATTGTTCAGAGCCCATCGTAGCTGTCTTCACCCCTTCCCCTCCCTTCTCACTCCCCTTCGTCTCTCATCACCTTCCCATTTGAGAAAGATCTGTCCTCCTACTTCCCTCTGTCTGTCTTTCATTTTGCTCTTTATTTCTATGTTGTATTTCTCATATAAGAGAAACCATGCAATATCTCAGCTTATGCATCTGATTGATTTCACCTAATGTTATGGTCTCATGGTATAGCCATTTCAGGTGAATGTTTGAAAAATACAGTTGAAAGATGACAACAGTGTACATCCTTAGTTTGAAAAGCTATTCTTTGTGTGACCCAGCCAAGCAGTGAGGCCCTCTATGAAGTAGCACACATGCACCTGACTGAAGCTTTGTCTGTGAGGCCTGCTGACCATCAGGACGGAGCTGTTGTGAGGAGAGCTAGATGTCTAGTTTTTCTAGGCAGGGATAACTGCTTATTTGAGGCTTTCTTAATTATATTAGCTTCAGAATGAAATGAAAAGTCAATCTGAGTCACACATTTTAATTGAACATATATTCAGTGAATGTTATTTGGATCTCCTAAACATAGAGTTCTTAACTGATTCAGAGAAAACTTAGAGGAAGAAATCACATTGATAATAAAAGTATAACAGCAGCTGGAGTGTGCTATTAGATAAGCTGCTTGGGATTCTCATAGCTTTCTTACTTATTTTTCAGATTTATTTGTGAGGGGACAGTGGAAGAGAAGATCTTGCAGCTTCAAGAAAAAAAGAAAGACTTGGCCAAACAGGTTCTGTCAGGATCTGGCGACTCTGTCACCAAGCTCACCTTGGCTGACCTCAAAGTCCTTTTTGGTATCTAACCTCCTGCTGGTAGGTGCGGAACAGCGCACCTGCTGGTGGGAGTTAGGATCTGGAGAAGCACCCCAGCTGTGACCGCGAGGCTCTGTTCTTCCTATTTCACCTACAGCGCACATGCCTGTCAGAAGGAGGCATGAGCTTGCCTCTAGACGTGAAGATGGGCAATTATGTGAAACATTCGTTAATCAATTATGCTAATTAGCCTGCTTTGAGCAACATAGAAACCAATGAGTTATTTCAGTTAGATCAGTCAGACAACTCTGGTAACATCAGCCTCAGCAAAGCTCAGAAGGCACCTCACTGCCTCCCTTAGCTTAGTTGGCACAAGAAACCCTGTTACTATCCCCTCTGCCATAGGCTCCGTCCCACATTCCTCTTTGTGGTTCTGAAAGCATCCGGAGCTGAGCAGAACAGCTGCCTAAGCCAGCTGCGCCTCTGTAGCTCTCTCCCAGGCAGTTTTCCTTTTGACCTTAAGGTCAAGGAGCTGCCGTGTGCATAAACAGATGCTGGGGACTGTATCGTTGCTTCCTTTACTATCAGTGTGTCATTTAGGGTTTGCGTCACTGTGTTTTGTAGTGTGTCAATTAGCAATGCATCATGTAGTGCATCGGTGTGAATATCACTTAATCGCTGTATCACTTAATATTTGTACCATGTATCGCAGTATTTCCATCATGTCAGTATTTGGTGCCATGTTAATGTTTTACCATATTTTAGTTATTGGTAGGATTTGGTATTATGTCATTTAGAATTTGTCTAATCATTCGGTATTTTTGTTACTGTATAGTTAATAAACATGCATTTGACATTGAGGCCTAGATAATACTATGTGTTCACCAAATTCCTTTCTTTCTCATCTGCCCACCCAGAGGGATGACAACACATCCTCAGCTTCGCCACAGCCGGACATACCCATTAACCTAGTTCTAATTAGTGGAAAGTGAAGAGAGGCCAGGCATTTCGAGACTGTGCTCTAAAACTTTTCAAGTGATTCTTCACAGTTTCTTCCCTCTTAACCCTGCTGGATCTAAGAACTACTGGGAAATGACACGGCCTTAGAGGAATGACGAAGCTATCATTTTTTGGGCTCAAAACCCAAGTTTGGGCACAGATTCTTTTGTCAAACCCGGTCCCTGAGTGAGTGAAACAGCCTTTCCCGATGCACTTGTGCTCTCAGCTCGCCTGCGCTGGGCGACAGCACAATCACGAGACCATTTCTTTGTTTTAAGCCACAGAGATTCAGGGGCTGTTAATATTAGCAGCTACTATCTTAATACAAACACTTGAGACTTTTATTCTTCAGAAAATTAACAAGTTTCCTCGTCTGATCAGTGTTTATCCGCAAACTTACTCTGCTGATTTCCGCTATAAATAATACTTCTTCTTGGAAACCTTTCTTCCTTTGAGTTGGGTAAAGAGACAAAATCCTTTGCTAACCCAGGCACAGACTGATTCCTGCGGTCAGACAAAGGTTCGCTCTAAAGACAAGATCTCAAGGCTTACAAAGCTAGTGACAGTAGGCCTGCTGAGGACTTCACTGTGGCTGTGAGTTACACATTTACCTTAGTTGGGTGCATACCCCAACTACTGATTTTTGGGCAAAATTATTAAGTTCTCTGTTTTGGTTTTCTCATTGGTAAGGTGGGCATGTTTTCAGAATTTAACAGCTAAAAGGAGGTTCCTGATAAAATCGGGAGATGTAAACAGTAAGATTACCCTTTCAGGGTCAGCAGATCAGTATGACACAGTATAGAGTCACCGAGAACCCATGGCTCCCAGCTGATCAGGAATGTTCAAACCTGGCCTCCTCCACTAGCTAACCATCTCCCCTTAGCCTAGCTCAGGTTAGGTGGGCATCTCCGCCTCCCATCTCTAAGGTGGCAGCCTAGTGCACATGCTCCACTGGGAATTTAACAACACTGTACCTACTATAACTTGTTTGACCAAATAGTAATGTCAATCAGAAGGGTGTGAGATGACTATTGCTAGTGTACATTCCACGAGCTCTAAGGAAAAATCTTAGCTTTGTGAGCTACCCCTCCTGATATCTTAAACACTTTCTCTAATTTTCTGTGTTATGATGGTAAGCTAGCAATGCCACCTAATATCCAGGTGTTCCTGGAACAGTGAGAGAGATGGTGCTGATACGTTGAGAAAGCAGGAAGCCCTTTCCTAGTAGGATGGAACATACCCAACAAGCATTCTCAAGTCCTTATCCTCAGAAATGTCTCAGACTAATATACCTGGCAGTCTGATGTCTCATGTCCATTTTAGTGGCTGCAAGTCAGTTTCTTAAGGTCTGCATAGGACAAGGTGTCTCAGTAACTTCTAGCGATGGGCAGCAACCCGCCATGTAGTGATGTGACTGAGGTGCTACCCAGCGTCAGTGAGCTCTCCTCTGTGTGATAACCACGACTGCTGGGCTCGCTTTTCACATCTGCCCCGCCAGCCGATGTGGGTTTGAATGATCTGGAGTAACACATGCTTTATAAACAGTGAGATGCCGTACGAGTGCTAGTGATACTTGTGTGGAACAGGGTCTGGGAATATGCAGATAGAGCACGGGCACAGCTGAGAGAACCAGATGGTGTGCGTCTGTCACCAAATTCCAAGCAGCACAATTACAGAGAATTTCTAATGGGACAGGATTTCCTTCATGGAAGGTCTGTATTATTTGATTTTTCAGCTGTGTGACTCAAATAAGCATTGTCAGTCCTAGACCCTTTAACAACTGCTTCCAGCTAGGCACATATGTTAATGCTGTATTCCCATTACTAAAGAGGCTGAGGCAGGAATATCACAAGTGTGAGGCAAGCCTGGGCTACATAGTAACTTCAAAACCAGCCTGAACTGTATAGCAAGAAGATGATGAAGACCGCATCTAGGACCCCTCTGCACTTGTGGGCTAGGACCTATAGTCTAGCAACTGCGGGATTTTCTCTGGCTGCTTCTGAACCCTGGGTGTTTCCTTTGGTTATCGCTTGCTCAATGAGATGACTCTTAGCAGTGCCCCAACGTGAAGCCAGATTCTTCTGCACTAATAGGATAATTATGGAGCCCCCAGAATTTGTTGCAGTCTCTGGAGCTAACATTTGTTTGTCTACCAATACTTTGATCAAATTTGGATTTATGAAGTGGATATGGTACTTCTAATAGTGACATGGCATGTAGCACTAGGAGAGTACAGGACAAAAGAAACATACCTCTGGGCACAAAGAAAATTATAATAGAAATTTAGGCTGTATTTCTACACATGTAACCTAGTTGATCTTTTTTGTTTGGTACTAGGGATTAAACTTGGGACCATGCACTTGCCAAGCGCAGGCACTTATGCCACTGAGCTATCTACCTGGCCCCTACACTAACCTAGATTAAAATATTTTCCTTGATAAAATGAAATTAGGGTAATTTTGTGAAATTTTGTAATTTTAAAATTTTTGGATGAAATTCACATTACCTAGAAAAATTCAAAGAACAAGAATTTGAAGAGAAAAAACTGTTATCATGTTTCATTGTTCTGTGCCATTTCAAAAAGAAACAGTAGGCATAGCAGGGTTAATCCGATGTCTCACAGGAGTTAGCAGCTGAGGGATGGAGATAAAAATAGCCTAACCTAGAGAGTGAACATAGGCAGCACATAGCACGTAATGTGTTTATTATAATTGTGAGTCTTTTTATCCCAGATTGCATAGCTAATTCTGAGTGTAGGTGGAAATTATGTATGAAAGAAAAGATGAGTCTTAGTTGCTTTTTCATTGAAGGGACAAAATATCCAACAGCTATAAGTTAAAGGAAGGAAGTTTTTTAGATAATAAACGTACATATATACTGCCAGCCCACCCCATTCTCTAAAACACAATTGTTGTTCAGCTGTACTTAAGAAGATGTACACTTTGTTTCAGGATTGACACAATTAAAAGTTGGCCACTAGAAGTAGGCATGACTGCACAGGGCCCTGCAGACGAGTGCCGTGATAGTGTGTAGAGGTTTGTCCCTCGTCTGCGGGCTCTAAGGTAGAGAGAGGGATGTCACAGAGGAGAAACAGTCCATGGCAGGACAGGCAAGGCAGTAAGCCTCCCTTGCCCTTTTATTTCATCTGGCTACATGTGTTTCAGGTGACCCAATGCGCGCCCAGGGTGGGTTTCCCCATCATCCATACCATGAACTACAATGAGCCAATTAGTGAACTAATCCAGAATCACACAGCCTAGACCCAGCTACCTCTAAAAAGCACTCGTGAATGTATGAGGCTTTAGGGAGGACATCTAACTACAAACCACATTAACAGGGAGAATATCTGTGTTGTTTAATTGTTAATGAATTCATTCAAAAATAACACACCAAGCACCTGCTGTGTGCCAAGCTTTGCTGGAAATACAGGGAGAAGAAAAGCCAGACATAGTTCTGTTTCCCTGAGTCCAGTGAAGGAGACAGGCACGCATCTAATAACTATGCGTGCTGTGTAGCGCGCTGCTGTGATGCTGTGATGGAGAGGCGTGTGGAGGTGGGTTATAGTGCATTTGACTTGGAAATCTTTGAAGAAACAACGGAGGAATTCCTGCATTAGTGCATGGGAGCTGACGAGTGCAAGGCCTGCTCCTCTCTTCTGCATCTAATTAGCATTGACTTCACCCCACCTCTAAGTCATGCCAACCCTGACACAAAGTGAGCGCCCTCAAGTACCGATGGACACCAGTGGCACTTTAGAGGCTGGGTGGGCCGACAGGTACACGCGGACCTTTATTATCTAAGATGGCCAGCATGCTTATCTTGCATGCCCGAGGGCAGAGCTTCCCCTGGTGCTCTCTTGCCAGTAACACTGGCCACACACTTTCTGTCACAGTGGTGCAGCTCCTTGATGCCTCCTGCTCACAACTTGAAGACATTTTCTGGAGGACTTCATTACACTGGGAGAATTCTGAGAGGCTCCCACTCCTTTTCTTTTGGAGACTTGAGCTGTGTAGACTAACTTTACCAAATCTTCCAGGCATCAAAACAGTGCGTTCAGTTGGGTCCAGACTCCATTACTGTGCCAGCCAACCAAGGCTTCTCCCTCCGACTTGCGCACAAATTTGAAATACTTTGGGCAGGGCCGGCGAGATGGTTCAGTGGTCTAAAGCGCCTGCTTAGGAGGGCTCAGGCAACTGCGGGGTCTGCAGTTCGATCCCCGGTACCACATGCTGCGCCAGCGCCACCACCAGGGCAGGCTGAGCCAGCCACAAAATGAATAAATAAAGAAACAAACAAACACAACAAGCAAACAAATAAATAAATAAATAAATAAAATTAAAAAAAAAAAAAAAAAGAAATACTTTGCGCAGAACTGTTGTTACTGTTAGTACTGCTTAACGCTAAAGCCTCAGCCTGAGATGTTTTCTGTTGCAGTATCCCTTCATCTACATTAGTTTCCAGTTACTAAAAAACCTTTCCTAACGGAAGCAAACAGCTTTTTATATGGCTTTGCAATTTGATCCATAAAAAGACACATGGGGAAAGATGATGTAATACAACAGGTTTCTTCCTGGCAGGCAATTCCCTAGATGTTTGAGGTAATTGGAAAATTCAAAACTAGTCCCTCAGGTGTGCATAATTTATGCAACAGGTTTGAGAAGGCTGAGATTTCCAGATGATAGTTTGTGAAATGAAAAATACTGGGGTTTGTGAGAAAGGCAGTCCTACGAAAGCCAATACAAATAGATCCAAGCTAAAAATTCTGCCCATGAAATCTATTCATTCAACATATTCAAGTCTGTACTATGTGCCAAGAAATGCCCTACCTAGAGTAGTTAGTAAATGCCAAGTTCCTGCCCTCTTAGAGCTTATAGTCTCCAAGGACAGCCACCAGACGCATTACATGTGCTGGATGGTGCTGAGGCCGGGTCAGGGTGATGTGGAGTGGGAACCTCACGAGACGAGCAGTATGGTAGTGGACAGTGGAACAGAAAGCCGAAGACACCAGACAGTAGACGAGGTAGGTATCTGTGAGAGGTGCACTTCAAATGGAGACGCAGTGATGAGCAAGGCCCTCAGATGGAGTACTTAAAGAGTCTTAGGAGGACCAGCAGGCCAGTTTAGCCGACACAGAGTAATGGAGAGGGATGGGCAGGAAACGAGCAGTTATCCAGATCACGCTGGTCCCACATGCCGATGGAAAGCAGATCATCGGCTTTTATTCTGAGTGCAAGATGGCGGGTTTTAGGTAGAAGACTGCTAAGATCTGACTTATTT
>PVKN010016244.1:0-18006 GCA_004027915.1 Capromys pilorides
AAGTGTAGTTGACTGGATGTCGTGAGACAGCGCATCATGTGCAAAGGACCTGGGTTCAAGGTTGTAGTGGTCCATGCATTGTGTCAACTTGGCTAGATGCCTTGGCAGTTCCACACCCTGGGCCACATGGACCCTGCCCTGTGAGGCAAGGAAGGCCCGCCCCAGAGTGACTCCACACATAAAGGGCCTACAAAGGGGCTGAGGAAGGATTTGGTGTTCCACTTCCTCCGAGGAGCTTCAGTCTTCACAGTCAGCTTGGACATCGTCTCCGGGCTTCCAGCGCAGACTCTTTGGCCTCCGGCTTGGATCCTTCAGCTTCTGTTGCAGACTCATCAGCCATCCGATCGGACCCATCAGCCAACTGACAGAGACTCGCGTGGAATCATTGCGGTAAGCTTCAGACCCTGGGGCTGAGTCCTTCAGTCAGTGCCAGGATGGGCCCAAGGCTTCTCCATAAAGCTACTTCTTAGCCTTGGTTTTATTTTCAGATCAGGTATCATTAAGTCACTAAGTTGCCCAGTCTGGGCTGAGACTTGCAGTCTTCCTGCCTCAGCCTCCTAGGGATAGGTTCTGACCCTAGTATGAATTGCTAAAATCATTACTGCGATCATCTAATATGGCCAATGCCCTTAAAACAAAAACCCATCTTCCCAAGATCACCTCCCCCTTTTTCACCAACTTAACCCAAGACATAATTTGCTTCCACCCTTCCCACCGCCTCAGGGAAGACCCCCAGTCAGCTCCCTCAGGTGTATCCAAACATCCCCTCCAAACTCCACCCCTGGCAAAAAGCCATAAAAGCCTCAGCCTCCCTTTGTTCCAACCCAGAGAATTCTTCATCTTTCCCCTCATTCTCTCCCATGTCCTCAAAGAAAATAAAGCCCCTTTCCCTTCTTCCTTCTGCCTGTTTCTCTGCTGTGCCGAGTACCTATCACCCAGAATGCCGGGATCACATGTTTTGAAATAGTTTGAGGACACTGCATGTTCCCGGCAGAGAGTGGACAAGTGTCTGAGGTGAGGTGACAGATGGACCAACTACCCTGATACAATCATTGCCCACTGGTGGAACCTCACACTGCACTCCATAAGTGTATACACATAAAGTTAGGGTTCTTGTTTAGGGTCGGGGAAGGGTATGTGTCCAGCAGGGGAGAGCAGAGCTCTGCACGGAAAAGAGAGAAGATTCTTTATCTGGTTCCTTCCAGGACCCTGCTGTTCACCAAGAAGAGTCCATATGGAGCCCCAGGGATGAGGCGGGCCTGAGGTGAGAGAGAGATGGGAGGATGTGAGGAGCAGGGCTGGGCCTGGACAGCTGGGTGCTAGCAGATGGCTTCCCGGAAGGCTACAGCCCTTTCTTTGTTGCAGTCAGCATTATTCTGCTTCCCCAAGGGACCAGGGGAATTCAGGTTGCTGGGATCTGGTGACAATGGATGGATTGTTCCAGAGCCAGGGCTCCACCTGGCCTCCGGTTCCCCATTGGCTGAACAGATGTTGATCTGCCAAGTGAAAAAGCCAGAATTTCCCTCAAGTTCAGGGAACTCACTCAGAGGGTCACCAGGGGGTGGGCTGGGGTTCCCTGGGCAGGCTGCTCCACCTTTAAGCTGCTCAGAAAATGCAGTGCATTCTGGGAGGCCGAGGCAGGGATCAAAAGTTCCAGCTCAGCCTGGGAAACATAGGAGATCTCGTCTCAAAATTAAAATTAAAAAAGATCTTTGGATTAGCTTACTGGGAAGGTCCTGGGTTCAATCTGCGGTACTCAAAGAAAAATAATCCAGACAGCAGGACTCCAAAGCCTGCGCCAGCGACTGACAAGGTGAAGCACAGAGAGTGAGAGGCAAGGCCCTCCGGCCAGGGAGCGGCTGGAGCCTTCCCGCCTGTGGCCTGAAAAAAAAATTTTTAAGCCAGAAAGGAAGAAACAAGTGCTGGAGAGGGGGCCGGCGAGATGGTTCAGTGGTCTAAAGCGCCTGCTTAGGAAAGCTCAGGCAACTGCAGGGACTGCAGTTCGATCCCTGACACCACATGCTGTGCCAGCCCCACCACCAGAGTAGGCTGAGCCAGCCATAAAATAAGTAAATAAAGAAACAAGCAAATGAATAAATACAATAAAATTAAAAAAAAAATGCTGGAGAGGATGCCAAGAAGAGAATTCAGTTGTCTCCAGCTCATCCCCACCTCATCCCTGCCTCAGTCCAGCCCTGGCCTCTTGTTCGTCCTGTCCCACCTGCAAGACCTTCCCTGCTTGTTTGTCTAGCCTGGGTTGCAGGCCCTGTTACCACTTCAGCTTCACTTGGGCTCACCCAGAGCGACAAAATCAGACTCTCAGATGGCGGGACTAGAATCCACCAGTGCTTCCAGGGTTCAGCTAGGAGTCATTCAGGAAGCCGGCACTACCCTGGGTAGCTGGCCCTTCTCCTCCACCTCTCCTAGTGCCCAAGGTCCACAGGAAGGGGTCAGTCAGCTTTGTTCTGGGTGGCAGATGGGAAGCAGAATACCCCTCCCTCTCCAGCAGTGTAACAGTGGCCAACTTGAAAAACAGTCAGTTGCTGAGTCAGTTTCCTCCTCTGCAAAATGGGCTTTAATAACACTATTGCCTGGGCTGATGTAAGGGGATTCTTTGGCATAGGGTCTTGAGTACAGTAAGTGTTTAATTGTTGTTTTATTATTTCCCATTGACAGTAGGCCTTCGTATACTAGTCAAAGTGGGCTCATGATAGGAGAGGAAAGCGACTCACTGATTTGACCTTAAGTCCCCACACGCCACAGCTCCGAAGCAAGTGAGGAGCATTTCTAAGGATTTCCTGTTCTCACCCCCTACCCTCTTCCTTCTTCATCCTGCAGCTAGGAGTAAGTCCCGGGCATATCACTTCCCTCCTCGCACCTCCTTCCAGGAAGACAAGGAGGTTCCAAGACTTATGGCAGTGAGTCTCAATGAAGAACAAAATCTCCCACAGGACCCACACCCCTTCTTCCTGAGGTGCCCCTCAACAGTCCTGGATGGGGCCTCATGGGACATGTCCACAGGGCTTGCTTTTCTGTTTTGAAAGCCCTTCCGTAGGCTGCTGAGAGCCCCATGTGCTGGGTCAGCCTCTCCACCCATCTAATGGCTTGTCACGTCAGCAAGTCCTAGCATTAGAGTTTGGAGGTCCTGGCTCCAGCCTCAGGACCCAACCCCTCCACTGCAGAAGGACAGCTGAAGGAGAGATGCATCTAGCGAGGGTAAGGACTATGTCAGTCAACTTCCAGCATGGTGACATCTACCTGAGATCTACCTGGCAGGAAGGCAAGGGTTATGCTGGCAGCGCCCACCTGTAATCCCAGCACTGAGAGGCTGAAGGACTGAGTTCAAGGGCCCACTTGGGCTACATAGCACGAGCTTGTCTCAAAACAAAAATAAATAAAATAAAAAAGGAAAGTCTTTTTTTATTTTGTTTTGTTTTGTTTGTTTTTTGTCTTTTTGAGACAGGGTCTCGCTATGCAGTTCAGGCTGGCTTTGAGCTCACTTTTATAGCCCAGGCTAGGCTTGAACTCACACTGATCCTCCTGCCTCAGTCTCCCAAGTGCTGGGATTACAGATGTGCGTGCGCCACCACGCCCGGCTCAAAAAGTTGTTTTTTGTTTGTTTCTTTGTTTTTTAATGATATTAGAGCTTGTGGCACATTTGTTCTTCTGGGCCCTGTGGCAAAGTCGCCCATCGATCTGTGGAGGTGCTGATGGTAGAGCAAACCCATGCAGGCGTGAAGCAGAGGAGACCAGAGTCCTAGAGAACCCAGCCCCCTTCAAGGCCACACCCGGACCCAGAACTTACCACTAGGCCCTGCTTCTGAAAGGTCAGACCACCTCCTAATAGCATTGCCAACTAGGGACCCAGCCTCTGGGTGCGGGGAGAGGGAAGCTTATCCGAACCATGGCAGGAAGCCCTAGGAGCAGAAGCCAGAGAATGGAGATAGTCCTTTGGTTCTATTAATCAAGGAAAAAAATAACACATGGTTATTCTCCTGCCAAACTGGCCAAGCTTTTTAAAAATCCAAATACATAATGGTGGCAAGCATACAAGGAACTCGATACAGTTCTGCCAAAGGAAATTAATGAGATGAAAAGTCTTTAAAAATCTCCTGCCCTGGGCCTGGGGTGTAGCACAGCGGCAGAGCACTTTGACTAGCATGCTTAAGGCCCTGAGTTTGATCTCCAGAACTTCTAAAGAAGTTGTACCCTGCAGGAAAGTTCTGGAATTAGACTGTGGTGATGGTTGTTGCAAATGCACATTGCAAATGTACTTACTTGTATGGTAAATGTAACTTTTCTGTTATGTGTATTCTACCACAATTAGAGAAAGAAAAAAAAAATATACCCTTCCCTTCAACCATTCAACCTCTGGCAATCTGGTTTGGGAATAATGGCAGCGCCGTTCAAATCAAGAAATTAAGAAGGGGCTGGCTAAATTTATGTATATATATGTATGTATGTATGTATGTGGTACGGGGTCTACAGGGCCTACAGGATCTCACTATGTAGATTGGACTCATAGTGATCCTCCTGTTTTCAGCCTCCCAAGTGCTGGGATTACAAGTGCACATGACCACACCCAGTCTCAATCCATGGGTGGGGGCCAGCATGGCTTGTGGTGCCAGGGATCAAACCCCTGGCCCCTGTGCTCTGCCTAAGCAGGCTCTTTAATCCGATGAGCTACGTGGCCAGCCCCAAAGGGCTGGCCAAATTTATATGGTGTACTACTACTTTCCTATAAAATCAAATCTTCAAATAAATGTCATGACATGAAGAAAAGGTCTGTAACACACTCATTGAAGAGTGACATAGTTTCATCTCTGCTGTGTTAGAGATGTACGTAGTACCCTATGCACCAATATGGCTTGCCTATGATTTGCAATGATATCAAAATATTTTAAAGTCACACCAAGTCCTCCCTGGATACCTCCCTCAGCCCTGCAGTTTCCTGTGTAACAGTGAATATGAGAAGCCAGATGGGACCACAGAGTGTCACTAGTGGAACACATCAAGAGGAAGGATAATCAGAGCATTGCCAGCAGGTGGTTTATAAAGTTTTTATTTTCCATTTTCTTAAAAATAACATTTGATTTCCTTTATGCATGTGTGGAGTGTACTTGTTTCCTTAGGCTGACTAATAGGCAGATAAAGACGACACAAGACAGGGTCCCCAAGTGGAGGTGGGGGGCAAGGGAGGTGGGGCATGAGGGCATGGGGTGCAGAGGAAGGAGAGGGTGGGTTGATCCAGGGACGCTTGAGTGCCCATCAACACACACACAGGTCTAACGCTTGATTTCTTGATTTTTTAAAAAGACATCTAAAGTTACTGAGCGGTACGATTTCAGCATTTAAATCTACAGACGGAAATCCAAGCACTTGAACACAATTCTTAACTCTAAGCTCAGTTATTGCACATCACACAATTGGTTCGATAGGCTGCAGGCGGTAAAGCAGTGGGCTCTGTTGGGGACTTCCTGGGTCGTCTCTAGGCTCCTCTTGCTCCCTCAGTGTCTGTCCTCTGGGACCCCACCAGCCCACAGCCCCGTGGTGACCCTGGGGCATCAATGACTAGCCAGGTGTCCTCCCCAGGGGCTGAGGGCTCAGGCTTTGGTGAAACGGAGGGTTCTGGTGTTGATATCAAAGGACCCCACTCACCCTGAGGTGAAGCTGGAAGCAGACAGAGCTCTCGAAAGGGGAAATGGGTGGCGCCATAGTACATCAGGCAGGGTAGAGCAAGAAGGAAGCACGTCACCACGTGTGGTCCAAGCCCCCCTGGCACACTAGGGACAGGCAAGATGTCCCAGCTCCCACTCCTAGCTTGGCTTGCTTCCTGCGCTCCCTGACCACACCTTCTCCATCACCTCCAGGCGCTCTGAGTGGTCCCTCAAGGCACATTAATTTTCTCCAATCCCAACCCACCCCATTTGCCCAGCATCCATGCACCAAGGAGGCCCAGGCCAGGCGAGTCACAATTCTCTTACAATTTGGTTGAGCTCTTTTCAGTGCTGCTCCACGTCCCCTGCCTGCATAAGCCCAGGAATGGAGGGCAGAAGGGGGCTAGGACATCTGTGTAAGGAGGCTGGCAGGAGCCAGGACAGCAGCTGGGTCAAGGGCATGAATCCATAGGGCTGGTGGGGGTGGGGGGCAGGCGACCTGCATTCTTGTGGTGAGAAACAAGCTTGCCCTGTGAGGCCTTCAGCCTGGGGAGCAGCTGCTTCCATCTGCCTTTGGAGGGGGGCTGCCTTAGTGGGGTACAAAGCAGTGGGAGCTTCAGGGACAGGGCAAGCCTGGACCCCTGCAGGCCCAGCAGGTGGGAGTTCAGTGCCTTTTGCTTTCTTCCCTAACATATTTACAAGGTCAGATAAACGTGCACAACCAGGAGACCCAGAGACAGAGAGCACAGCCCCCTCCCTCCTAGGGGACAGCAACAGTGAGAGAAGGAAGAGCCCCCGCCCCACCCCAGGAGCCCAGTATCCTTCATGGCCACCCTCAGGACAGTTTCAGAAGTCCCACTGGGGCATCCCAGCAAGAGCAGGAAATTTCAAGTAGCTCCAAGTAGTCAGAGGAGCAGCTGCCTCTGGAGAGCAGAGGGTGGATGTGACTGACCAGGGGACCAGAGGAAGGGGCCCGGGGGACCAGGAAGGAGAGAAGAGGACAGGGTGAGAGGTCTGGAATAGCAGGACACCTCAACAATCAGAACTGTGCTGTGGGGTGAGAAGCACTTTATGGGGCTAAGTGGAATTGTGTCATTCCTCCCAAGAGAGGGCCTGGGAAACAGGAGTCCCAGGGTGGAGAAAGGGCAAGGGGGCGAGGCTCTGTCCTGACATCCAGCAGTGCGCAGGCTCCATGGCTGCTGGGAGAGTCACGCTACACGGACCCCATGTGGCCATCCATCCCCCAGCTCTCCCAGGCCGCCATGCTGGCCCCGGATCCACACACGCACACACGCACACCCATGCACACCCACTCAGACACACTGCACAGTGTATTCTCCAGAGACCCACATCCAGGTAGCAAGTGCTTCACCAAAGGTGCTAAGGAATTTGCTGTGACAGGGAGAACTGGACAACTTTGGATAAACAACAGCAAACACACAGATGAAAAGCCACTGGGCATCTTCTCATGGGAGTAAGATAACCTCCCACCAGGTCAGGAGGCTTGAGGGGACAGTGTGGTGGCCATGGAGCATCGTTGCCACTGGAGTTCCCACACTGTAGGGCTTTAGAATAGAGCTTGGGTAGCCCTGTGGGACCCTTGGGGACAGTGGGAGCCCAGGGGCCAGAGAAGTGGGACTGAGGTGGCCTTTGGAGTCACTCCTTGGGGCAGCCAGTTGGGGAGGGTCCTAGTCCCTGAGGGGCCACCTCCCAACTGCATCTTCTTTACAGGGTCCCAGAGACACATCTATCTATTGGCCCTGACAGGAGGAGAACATTTAGTTTGGGGGTCAGGGAGGCAGTGGGTGCACGTCTGCTGCTCCTGGTCCTCTGGCTCCCTGGGGAGGAGCAGGAGGGCACCAACAAGGGGACAGAGGCGGGAGCAGCATCCCTCACAACAGGCTCTCTAGAGAGCCAGGCAAGGCTCCACTGCAAAGCCCCAGTCCCAAGTTCCAAGACAGCCAGCGTGCAGGGAGAAAGAGGCTGCCTCCAGCTACTCCAAGGTGTGAAGGTTTTCTCACCAAGTGGATGCCTCTTTGGGAAGCCCTCCAGCTATGCGCTGCCTGCCCTCCCTCCCCTGGGGCCCCTGAAGGGCAGACAGGGACAGAGGAGGCAGAGCTGGTAAGGCCCCCAGGACATTGGGGTGTGGTGGGCAGAGAGGTAGGGCAGAGCTGGGGCATCTTATTTCATTGGGTTTTGACCTATTGGTGTGAGACTGTGCATTTTAAAACCAAGGAATGGAACAAAATCAAAGGCAAGTTAGCTAATCAGGCCTTTGGGTAACTCACTCTGCCAGGATCCGTGTGGACACATTTGTCAGTGCATGCCACACACACACACACACACACGTGCACACATGCACACGCACATGCATGCTCACACTCACACACACTCAGCTGTTCCAGCTACTCAGGCCATGGGGAGCCACGCTCTCACACTTCAGGTCCTCCCACCGGAGCCAGGGTGCTTCCGGCTAACTTCCGGATCCATTCGCTAAGCTGCCTGCTGCTGTCCAGGTTTCTGCTGGCCGTGGGCACCCTGGCCTGCCTCAGCCCCCAGGACCATCTACCAGATGTAGCCTCCGTCGTCAGCCTCACCCGCCTCGCCCTCCTCCTCCTCGGCTTCCTCGCCTGCTTCTTCCGTCTCTTTCTCCTCCTCATCCTCCCAGCCGACACCACTCCCAAAGTCCCCTGAGAAACCCACGATGTCATCTATAAGGACGATAAGCCAAGGGCGACCTGATAAGGGACCCGCTCCCCACCCAACCCCCACAGCCTGCCCCGAGTGGTCCCCAGGCACTCCAAAGCTCCGCAGGCCTCACCACAGTCAGGGCTTCCATGCGTGCGGGTGCCGGTCAGCTCCAGGCCAAGCTGGTCCACGCACCAGCAGTCGCCACTGCTCTGGTCACATTGCATCTTGCGGTAGTAGCCATCCTCGTCACAGCTCGGGATGAAGATACCTAGGTGGGACACTGGTGGCCTCAGAGCCTGGGCTTGAACAGGGACTGGATGGCCCCAGGACCTGGCCATTGCAGCCCTGACCCCTCAACAAACCCAGAGGCCCTGGGCTGGTTTCTTCTGGCCTTACTGACTGGAAACAAGAACCTGCCTTGCTGGTATGTGTGAGAGCCCCACTGCCCTCAACTACTCCACATCTCTGCTGCCCTCGGATTGCCTGGCTGCAGCCCGGAATGCCTGGGTTTCTCCCACAGCCCCTGAATCAGAGCTGCCTGAGGGGCCCATGCCCTTTCCTTAGGACCCCCAAATTCTGGTCCTCTGCCCACCCACAAGACATCTGCCGAGAGGTGGGGACTCTGACCACTTATCAGGGAGAAGTCACAGAGTAACCTGAGGTCTGAGTTTCAGAGCTGAGGCACAGGGTCTGTAGGACAACAGGCAACAACTTCCTGGCCAAGGTGGGGCTCACAATGGGCCCCAAAGGCTACCGGGCCTGCAATCAACACGACTTGTGGGTGTTTCCTGTGCTGCGGACTAAGTGTGCTGGTCAAACATTAGGCTGCTGTGGAGGGGCTGCAAGGCCCTGTTGTGACCTGCTTCCCTGGTTCTGTCCCCACAGCCATCACACTCCAGTCATAGGAGTCCTTCTCAGGTTTTCTTTTTTTTTTTTTTTCTTTTTTTTTATTGCATCTGGGGCCAAGATGGTGTACCTGGGGAACCAGGGATTGAACTCAGGTCCTTGTACTTGCCAGGTTGGGGCTTATTCCTCTGAGCTCTCTCTCCAGGCCCCGCTTCTTAGGTTTTCTGGGAACTTCAAGCTTCTGCCTGCCCCAACTCTGACTCCTTCTCCCTGTTTCTCCCCTGGAATTCAGCTCCCCAGAGGCCCCTGCTGACCCTTGGGCTCCCACATTCCCCCCACCCCCCACCGCCTTCTCCCTCAGCACATACATGTGTTCCTGTCTCCTTGGTGTGTTTTCCCCAGTTAGTCCAGGCCAAGGCTCACACGGGCAGGGAGCCTATCCGTGTTGCCTAGGGGTTCTAACCCGGGCCAGATTTACTCCTGTGTCCCCCAGGGATTTGGGGGATACACTGTGGGTATCCCAAGCAGGGCACACTTGGACTCCACACACAGGCTTGCTGACTTGCCCTCAGTGGAAGGTTCTAGAGTCCCTCTGTATCCCAGCTTCTAGTCCCCAAATGAAGAATCATAAAACCATGCTAGGCAGGGGAGATAGTTCAGTAGAATAAGCATTTGCCTGGCAAGCACAGGGTCCTGAGTTCAATCCCTCGTACTGCAGAAAATAAACAAGTAAATAAATAAAACTGATGCTTAAAACACACTTGCCAGGAGGAAAAGAGGGAGAGCCTGGCCCACCATGGGATTTAAACAGGAAGAAATGTGGTGGTGCACACCTGTGACCTCAGTATTCTGGGAGGCTGAGGCAGGAGGACTGCAAGTTTAAGACCAAACTGGGGCAACTTAAGGACTTACTGAGACTGTGTCTCTAAATAAATAGAAAAGGGGCCAGGGATGACACTTTCTGTGAAGGCCTTAGGTACAATCCCAAGTGGCACCCAAAACAAGCAAAGGCAAGAAGCCCACTTCCCTCTCGTCCTGGGCCGGGGTTTCCTCTGGGCTCATCGTCTGCCCTGGAGCACCTGGGCCTTAAGGGGGCTCAGGGCAGGCCCCCCCCCCACCTCCTCCTCTGCCCTCACCTGGCTTCTTCTTAACAGCCTCCTGGATCTGGATGCGCTCCAGCTCAGCCAGGCAGGGGGGCTCTGTGGGGAGAGAGACAGCCTGAGGGCCCATCCCACGTGCTGATGGAGCTCCCCAGACTTAGGTACTCCAGCAGGGGCCCTGTAGGGTAAAACATTGGCGGGGGCACCCTAGGTCGACTGCGGGATACACTGGTCCCTCTGAAGTTCCCCACCCAGGACAAGGGCTCAGCAGGGATAAACGCTCTTCCAGGAGTGAGAGGAGGCCACCATAGCTGCCTCAGGTAGGGGCCCGGGGAGCACAAGACTACCCAGCCTGAGGGGCTGGGGAGATAGCTCCGTGGCACAAGTGCCTGCCTGGCAAGTGCAAGGTCATGAGTTCAAACCCCAGTCCTGCAAAAAAAAAAAGACTACCCGGCCATTAGGCAGAACTCCCAGCCAAAAGTAGCCAGCTGCCAAGCTCCAGCTCACCTGCCTGCACCTCAGAAGCCTGCCTGGCCTGCAGTCAGGATGATCCAGCCCTGCGCAGGAAGGCTGCTCTATGGAAGGCATGGAATGAATTGGCAAGGCAGGGCGCAGGGCAGCTGGGGCGGTGCCCGGCAGGGAGGCTGGCAGCTGGGGCTGCAAGATCAACCCACATGCTTGCACTGCAGGGACTTTGTGGGCTCTGCACCCAGATACGCTCCATTCAGTCTCATACCAGTCTCTGAGGTAGATACTGCCACTCCCCAATTCAAACAAAGAAACCAAACTCAGAACACTCTGATCACTTGCCAGCACCACAAACTAGCACCAGGTGGAGCCCCAGCCTTGGACTCTGGCCTCACACACCACTGCTTGAACAGCCAGAGGCAAGCCAGGCCTATACCACCAGCTCCAGGCCAGGAGGGTCGGTTGGCCCCTGACACCTCAGCTTCCCCATCAGTAACATTTGCCTCTTGGCCTAGACAGTCTCCAAGCGCATAGTTCTGGCCCCAGACAGATAAGACAAACAAAGGCTTCTGTGGATTTGAGACCAAAGACTGCCTGCGTAGGTAATCGCTTACCGGGCCAAAGATGCGAGAGGTGCCCAGAAGTGGAATCACTGAGAAGTGAATGCAGTGTCACCTCTAAGACCCCCAGCCCTGACTCCTAAAGGCACCCTGCAGGGCTTAAGCTTCAGGACTCACAAAATCCAGATGCCCTTGGTGCCCGCTGGGAAAGGGAGTCACACACTGGCTTCCTGGGCTCAGAGAGAGAAGTCAGTGAGGGTGCAGGGTGGGTTGCTGGGAAGACTCCCAGGGGCCTGGGAGGAGCTACGCTGCCAGGGAGGGCGGAGCCACATGGCCCAGGCTGCTTACTCTCCCTCCAGAAGCAGAAGCACCACTCGGCGGTGGAGACGCGGCCATCCTTGTAGGTGTCGCAGGAGTTGAAGAAGGGGCGGATGCAGACCTCGTATTTGTCTAGGTTGATGGTGGCCAGCTCAGCCTGGTCTAGGAAGAGGTCGGCACTTGTGTCCAGCTTGGAGAACATCCAGCCGATGGCGTCCTTGCAGCTGGCCCCCAGGCTCTTGTCCAGCCCTGGGGAGCAGACCAGGATTCAGACTGGTTCCACCCTGCCCCTCCATCCCTCCTCTTGGTCCCTATCCCAGGCCTCTTGGTGAGGCCAGGCAGCCTGGAATTGAACCATGAGAAGCTCCAGAACAGCCATGGTCCTTCACCCTGCTGGACCCTAGCCCTGTGTCTCCACCACCCAAATCCTGTTCTCGAAGCTCTCAGAAAAAATGATGGCTTTGTGTGTGTGTGATACTGGGGATCCCACGCAGCCCTGACCACACTAGGCTAGGGTTCTACCATGGGGCTGCATGTCAGCACCAGAAAAAAGCAGCTCTTTACTTCCTTTTGGCTGACAACTTACAGCCTGAGCTCTTCCAACACATGTATTTGTTTATTTTGCTTTGTCTTTTTGTTTTTATTTACTGGGGATTGAACCCAGGGCCTTTGCACTGAGCTACATCCTCAGCTTGTTTGAGACATCGTGTTGCTGAGTTGCCCAACCTCGGCTTGAGCTTGCAACCCTCCTGCCTCAGCCTCCTAGCGTGCTGGGATCCAGGGGTGCACCACCACACCTAGCTCCTCCACCCATGTTAAGAAGTCTTTCCCGTTTGCTAGCTTTACACTTCTTGTGCTGGTTGACGCTGATCACTCCCTCTTTGGGAACCCAGCTCTTTTGGGGATCTACCCTGCAGGGCCTAAGCACAGGTGGGCTGGTCCATATACGTCCATCTCCTCAGGCCCCTCCTTTCGTACCTCCAGCTGGGCTGGCAGCACTGCGGGCTGAGCCGTTCTGCTTGGAGTTCTCATGAAGGAGCTGGAACCAGTCTCGCAGGCGATCGCCCAGGTCGGCCAGGTCCTGGCCTGTGCAGGTGTCTGCAAGGGGTGGCACAGAGAAGGGTGAAGAGGGGAGCTCGGGCTGGAGCAGCAGCCTGGCTTCAGTTGGGGATCTGCAATGGTGCAGGAGAAGGGGAGGCAGAAACCAGGGTCTCCATCTCCGGGCCTCTCCCATCTTCCACCCTTCCTCCCATCACTCTGGTGTCCAGCCGGCCAGGACTGAGGCCTGAGGCCTGCTCCCTCAACCAGGCCCAGAGCCTCACAGACTTCTCAGGCCTTTCTTCTCCCCTCCTGCTCTGTGAGCCTCTGTTGCCACCCTGCAACCCAAAGGAAGTGCTGGGGCCCACAGAGAGGCCCCTAGTCAGCACGCTGGTTACCTGACTTGCTGTCAGTGGTGGAGGAGGCAGCCTGCTCCGTGGGGCAGGGGCAGGGGCCCTGGCATCTCACCGTCAGCTGCTTGCTGCTGAGGCAGGCCTGCTGTTCCAGCTTACACTGCAGGAGGAAGGTGGGTGGGGGTGGAGCCTTGGCCTTCCTATCCCGCAGCCCCACTTTCCTTCCCTGGGAGCAGCCTGGAGGGGTCCTGGGGTGCATAAGGTGAGGCACAGCAGCCCAGAAAGGAGGCCCAGGGACCAGTCCTGGCTGTGAAGACTGCTGTGGGCTCCACCTGACCCTGCTGCTCTCCCAGGGCCACCCCCCCTCCTCCCCTGTCTTCCTGTGGCCTCCTTCAGGCCCTGTCCTTGGCTCTCAGTCACCATCCACCCCATCCACACACAAGCACACCAGGCATGCTCCACTGCTGTGGGCTGCGGCCCTGTCCTCATCTTTCCCTGCCCTGTTCCTTCCTAGTTCTGGGAGGCTGCTGGGAGGTGGTGGGTTCTGCTGCACTGTACCACTGTACACTCATGCTGCTCCTGCAGGAGGATCTTGTTTGTTGTGCTGAGTGGAGAGCATCAAGGCCTAGGAGGCCCAGTGATGGGCTGGGCTGTGGGGAAGGGATGGAAGCCAGGCCCACTGCAGACCCGCAGCTCCCACAGAACAAAGAGACCTTAGGCGCAGCTCCCTGCGCAAGGGCTGCTTTGTTCTCTGGGATAGGCACACGCTGTGCCCTCCTCCCTATCAGCTCTGCCTCCTCCTTCGCTGACCTCCGGCCTCTGAAGTGCCGCCTCCGCCCAGACCTCTTTTTTTTTTTTTTTTTTTTTTTTTTTTTTTTTTTTTTTTTTTTTTTGGACAGGGGTTTGAACTCATGACTTTGCACTTGCCAGACAGGAACTTGTGCCATGGAGCCATCCCCCTAGCCCCTAATTTTTTTTTTTTTGGCGGGACCCGGATTCGAACTCACGACCTTGCACTTGCCAGGCAGGCACTTGTGCCATGGAGCTATCTCCCAACCCCCTTCCACCCAGATTTGCTCATCCTTTCTCTTCCCTTGGGGGGCCAGCGAGATGGTTCAGTGGTCTAAAGCGCCTGCTTAGGAAAGCTCAGGCAACTGTAGGGACTCTGGTTCGATCCCTGGCACCACATGCTACACCAGCCCCCACCACCAGGGCAGGCTGACCCAGCCATAAAATAAAGAAACAAACAAGCAAACAAACAAATAAACTGTATTTCTCTTCCCTTGGGTGACCTCACCCCTTGGCAACTCTACCTTGTCACCTTGTCACCAAGCTGTTCATTTTCTTGTCCATTTTTTTTGTGGTGCTGAAGATTGAGCCCAGGACCTCCACACTGAGCTACACCCCCAGCCCTCCCCACCTTTAGCAACAGGGGATTGCTAACTTACTCAGACTAGACTCAAACTTGCCATCCTCCTGCCTCAGCCTCGCAGAGCGCAGAGATTACAGCTGTGTGCCTCGACCACTGTCTGCTGACTTCACCCCAAAAGGGCCCCCAAGCCCCAAAATCCAACCTCAGCCAACTGGCAGTGCCTGCCCAAGCCCAAACAATCCCAACTTCTCAGTACTCACAGCGGCATTCGAGATTAGCACCTACATTTGGTGGTACTCTGAAGTGTGTGAAATGCTTTCACAAATGTCATCTCATTTAATCCTCACAGAAATCCCAGGAGGGATCCCCCTGACTGCCTGATCTTTGCCACAACTCCTTCTCAAGGAGGATTAGGTCCCCCTGCCAGGGTGCCCCTGCTACTCGGGGACACACTGCCCACTGGCGTCTCCACGCAGCACCTGGTTGCCAGTGCTCCCTCCTTCCAGAGCCCCCCACTTCGCTTACTGCCCTTGCAGTTACTGGACCGTGTGTCTTCCTGTCCCCAAGTTCAGGGACATGGTCTCGCTCTGCCTCTCAGGTCACCCTGGCCGGGGCTCAGGCATCGCTCCGACACCCTACAGTTTGGTTGCACTGAGTGCACTCTGACCACATCAGTCCTGGGAGCCCCTGGGGAGGCAGCAGCCAAGCCGTCACCTTGGTTCCCTGCGTGCACCCTCCTCCAGGTACAGCCTCCTCCTTACCACTGAGCTGTACGTGTGGCCATCAGAGCCGCAGACGGAGGCCAGCTGGGCCATGTGGCAGGGTTTGCAGATGGAGTCTTTGTTCCCATGGAATTTCAGGGTGGGCTGCTTGATCCTGCAAGGAAAAGGGTCAGGAGAAGTGGACAAGGAGATGAACATGAGAAAGGGCAGGAGGAGGTCTGAGCCCTGTCCCCACAGGAGGCTGCCCAGCAGACACAGCAGGCCAGCGCCTCCGTGCCCCTGCCCACCCTTGCCACCACTGGACTCTCCTCAGTTCATAGGGGTAGAACCAACTGGGCAGGGCACAGACCCCAGCTGCCCTATTCCAAAGTCTGGTGAGACCTTTGGGGAACAAAGCCAGCTCTGACTGCACGAGGTAAAAGGAGTCTCGCTTCATACAAGGGATCAGCCTAAGTCATAAGGCCACGTCTGACCTGCAGACTGTGTCTGACCGCCAAGGGTGGTTAGTGCTATTTTATAATCAGTGTTATTTGCCAACATTTTCATAGTAGGAGACCAAAAAAAAAAAAAAAAAAACCACCTAAAGACACAGATACCCAGTCTGACAGAAGAGGTATGACTTTCCCGAGCATCTGGGAACAGTTTTTTGAGGCTTCCTCCTGCTCTCTGCTATGGTTCAGGTCTCAAACGCCCCTGTCCCCAAGTCTCACGAGTATGGAAGGTCACTGGATTAGGGGGCACTGTACTCAACAGCGGGTTCACCCACTGGGGAGTGCATAGTGAATGTAGCCTACGGAGATGGGCACTGGCTGGCGGTGGTCCCCGGCAGGGCCGGGAAGGGTGCCCCCTGTCTCTGGCTCCTCCCTGACCACAGCACGATGAGCAGCTTGCCTCAATCAGGTCATTTCTGCTTTGGAGCCAGCCAGCCATGGACGGAACTCACTGGAATTGGAAGCCAAACGAGGCCTCCAAGTTTCAGGTGTTTGGTACTTGGTTTAGGGATGGAAAAGCTGACTCACGTACTCTCCTTTGCTGACCCCTTTCTGGAAAGCCAGCTGCCACGCTGTCCACACTGGGGACAGGCAAAATTCCTATACGGAGGCTCAGGTGATTAAGAAGAGACTCAGAAGTGACTCCACCAGCCCCAGTCAGGCCTGAGACACACAGCCCCGTCCTGCACCACGACTCAAAACTCACCACAGACCCCAGGCCAGAACCGTAAGTGCTGGCTCTCTGGCCCTCAGAAACTGGGAGATGACACACAGCGGTTGGGTTAAGCCACTAAGTTTTGTGCGAGCCCTGGAGCTGGAGCTGACCCCGCACGGCCCCCTGGGCCTCACCTGTGCTCCAGCTTCTTGCGGCTGATGCACATGGCCCGCTGGTAGCCCTGCGCAATGCACACCTTGTGGCGGCTGCACTTCACCTTCTGGCAGGGGTCCTTGGTGGTGTCCAGGGCTGCAGGGACACAGTGTGAGGACATAGGTCACCTGAGAGCTTCTGTCCTGAAAGGCCTCTCCCTCCAGCAGCCCGTGGTGGCCCTGTCAGGATCTGGCTGCTAGGCGAGACTCAGGCCAAAGCCGGCCTTGGGCATAGGTCTCTCTTCCCAGCTGTCCGCCCCCTCCCGTGGCTGGGAAGGACGCGTTACCTTCATCTCCTTGCTGATTGTCCTCCCAGCTCTTGATGTAGTCATCCTACAGAAGGGGAGAGAGGGTGGGGATGGGGAGGGCAAACACCTGCATCCCAGAGCCAGCGCCACTGCTGCCATGCCAGTGAGGACAGGCCTAGGCCACTGTGTCCACATGCCCATGTGTCCACCCCTGCCAATCTCACACCTCTGTCCCCCTAGACAACTACTGTCCAGAATCCCAGCCTCTCCTGAAAGGGCCTTACTGCCTCACCCCATGGGGGATGCTGGCAGGGAAGGATAGCTGGTACAGGTGCTGATAGCTGGGAAGAGGAGGGGGTGTGAGGCTCCAGGCCCTGGAATCCAGCGGTACTCACCTCCACCTCCTGGAGATGGGACACAGCAGCAGGCACAGCACATGAGCAGAGAAGACAGAGAGAGAGAGAGAAAAAGATGGGGATGTCGGTGGGGGACCCCCAGACCATGAAGCCCAGGGCACTGCCAGCCTCTTGTGGCCATGGCTGTTGATGGTCTTTGACTGCTATGGAGGCCAGTACTCCTGCATCCTCACCACAGAGACCTTTCGGCTGGCTCTGGGGGCAACGGGGCAGGGCTCACATCTTTTGCAGAGTGACGCATGCCCATAGCTCCAGCCCCACCACCAGGACACACGTCTGAGGAGCTCAAAGCATCCTGGGGCCTAGCAGTACCCCAAATTGCTGCACCCTCTCCTCTACAGGGCCCCCTCCTGGAGAGCCCCTCTTCCTGACACCCGCTTCCCCCACCCCCCAGAGGTGAGATATAACAGGGCTTCCTCTTCCAAGCTGCAGCGAGACCATTTTGCACCAGAGGTCCTTTCCTGCCTGCCAAGCTCGGACTGAGTGGAGGGACACCCACGTTGGTGACAGTGATTCCTTAGTTATCACAGCCCAGCTTCACATCCTGGATGACGGGAAGCTGAGGAACCCTATGAGGAGTGGCCAGAGGGGAATGATCTGGCGTGGGTCCTGCCTCACAGAAGCCAGGGCCCTGCTGCTTGCAGAGCCCCCTCCTTCTCTACACCACAGGTTTCGGACCTGAGGCCTGGGAAGACCCACCCTGCTTCAGCCAGCTTGTGGCATGGGGACCTGCTTAGTGAGGGCCAGTGGTGGTCAGTGTGGGGGCAGGAAGAAGCCGAATGTGGGAGAGAGGGGACGAGCCAAGGAAAAGGCAGAGAGCACGAGGGCAGCTGGGCCAGCACAGGTCCGGCCTCTTGGG
>PVKN010016245.1:0-17998 GCA_004027915.1 Capromys pilorides
TGGTGAGGAACTCTGTGGTATATGCTGAGGATCTACCAAGGAGGTAGGGGCATTTTTAGTGGGCGACAGGACCAGCCATTATTACGATGTAAGAACAGACATGTCTGTGGTTCTATCTTTAATGTCTTCAAAGCATTTCCCATTAACGTCTGTAAAGCACACAGGTCTCCTTTTGGTCACTTCCTGTGTAAAATGCATTTCCTTGGTGTAGTCTGTCCACAGAACATGCAAAGACTTGCATTTCACCTTGGCGATAAACACTGAATCATGGTGGGTATGAGAGTTACTCCTTTTAGATTCAAACTTGCCTTGCCCAGCAAAAGGCCAACTGACTCCTGAAGCACAGGACCCTGAACTCCTGTGGGAACTTGGATGGGTTTGTCACCCCCAGACATGTTAATTCTACACACTTCAGGAAGATCTAATCCTGCCCTTTATGGTGTTCCTCTGATTAGGGAAGCGTATCCCTCTAGAAGCCATGTTTATTGTTGTTGGCAAAGGTGTTGGTGGATTTGTACTGTGTGAAATGGGTCAAAATTCTAATTCACAGCAGGCATTTCCTCTACTATTTTGGTGGCCTGGCAGAGACCACAGACCCATTTTCTGCCATAGGTATCCCACTCTTGTGAAATCTAAAGTGGAAGTGCTTAGCCCACTGGTGTCCCTTCAGACACAGGACCTGGGTCATCTCAGCTACAGGTGTTACTTCCTTGAGGCGGCATGGCTGAGGCATTGGTTTTCCAGGACTGAATGAGAGCCTGGCAATTTTTCCAAACATATACAATTTTGCCAGAATTAAAACATTTAGCATCAGTATTATTCCCTTTAGCAAAGCCTGCCATAACCCGAGCCATTAAGTTAGTTTTACACAACTTAGTGCCATTATCCTGCCCAAATCAGTGCTTTCAGGTCATTAGTTGTTTTTATAGGGTTTAGCGCTTGCTTGCAGCCTCTGTTAGCATTTACACAGGCTAATTGTAGAACCAAAATATCTGCAGCTTGTGTATGGGAGACCAGTCTGTGAGTGGCTTCCTGTTATTTAGCCATAAGGTGTAATTTACCCAGAAGCTTGTGAGAGCTTGGGGAATATGCAGAAAAGACTGGGCAGGGACTACATTCTCTGGGATGGTCCACCTAGCCCTTCTCATTCAGCCAGTTGTGGGGATGCTTCCTTGGGATGTTGGACCTGCTCCTCAAGGGGTGTGTATCAGAGAGCATTTCCTCTCCTGTAGAGGAAAGCCCACATGAACCAATGCAAACTTTTCACACTAACCCTCAAGTTAAAGAGAGCCAGTGGGCAGTACTCAAGGACATGCGAGGAAGACATCGGTCACAGAGCAGTGGGCTCCCCTCACAGGGCGCTTGTGCCCTGCAACCTCAGCCCAGCCTCCTGAGCACACTGGGAACTCTAGGTAATTTGTTCCCAACTAGTTTTAACAGACCACTGTCCTGTACTGCAGGTCTGGCAAGGACAGTTCCAGGCTGGATGTTCTGAAGCACAGATTGCTGAAGTCTCCAGGGTGAGAAGGTGCTCTGGGGAGGACCCCGCAGAGGTAAAAGTCTAGGAGCCAGGTGGGGCCTGGGCACAGCATTTGCTCAGTGTTTGCAAAGCTCTGTTCGATCACCGGTGCTGCCCTCCACCTGCCCCCCGCCCATCCTGTTCATGGACACCACAGCCACATCCGTGCAGCAGGATGCAGGGCGTGAGGGGTTGTGCAGATGCTGAAAGGGGACAGAGGTGGATGTGCTGGGAACAGCTGTTACCACAACCCCAGGGCTGCTGGGCGTGGTGACTGGAGGGTCCCACATGCGTCAGGGGCTGGTCTTTCTTCCTGCAGCTGAGGTGGGTTGGCCTGAAGCACCAGGGATGTAGGCTCTGGGCCAGCTCTTCTCCCTGGCTCAGCAGGAGGGCGGGGCTTGGGTAGTGCCCAGAAGGCAGTAGGCAATTTTGAGCAGCTGAGAAATTCAGAGTTTCAGTTTCCCCATTGGAAGCCTGAGTCTCTGCTTGGAGGACACCCGTGTGCAGCTGGTGACAGTGACCAAACAGCTCAGCTTGGCTGGGGTGAGTCCACATTCTTTGGCAAGTTGGGAAGCCAGAGCAGCACCAGTGACCCGAGTCATAGATGAACCAGGGGACGGGCCCCTGATCCACAGTGCAGCAGCAGGAGAGGCTGGACTTGGGCCAGGTTAGTGTCTGACTGTGCCCCTCCATAGGACCTTAGGCAAGACAGAGAGGGCCACATAGATGGGCCACAGTGCTGCCCTGGGCTTAGCTCAGGTGGAATGGGCCATGGCCAGGTGACACTGAGAAAAGTTGGATGTGATAGTGGCCACTGCTTTGGAAAAATTGGAGGAATCTAAGGAGGTGGAGGAGGCCAGAAGATGTAGAACCCAAGTGTCCTCATGGCCTGGTCACCCTGAGGCTGGACTGCTGTGGAGGCCTGTGGGGGGAGGGGCTTATTCTGAGATACAAGGATCCTAGTGGTCATTTTAGCCACATTGTCCCTGGTCATCTGCTGTGCCAGGGCCTATGAGTAACTTGAGGCTCTGAGAGGGGACTGAGCTGCCTGGGGCCCAGGGTGGGTGGCTGAGCAGGGAGATTTTTAGGCTTTTCGGTGGTGTGGGAGAGAAGCAGAAGCAAGAGAAAGGGAAGAGGAGGCCTCTGTTGCCATTGAGCAGGACCTGGAGAGGATGGGGGTGTTCCTCTGACCTCTGACCTCTCACCTCTGACTTGAAACAAAGGAAGACTGCGACTTAATGGACTTTTGCTAGGGGTGCAGTTTGAGTAGAAGGGGTCTGACAGGGGGTCTTTTTTGTGGGGTGTGGGAGGTGAAGGGAAGTTGGGTCCAGGACTGAGTGTGGGGCTGAAAGAGGAAGTGCTGAGGTCCTAAGGGATCTTTAATGAGCTTCCAGGGTCAGGTTCAAGCCCTGAACGCAGCCCCCAGACCCTCGTGCCTGTACAACTCCTCCTTCCTCTCCTCTCTCTGCCCACCAAGCACCTTGGTCCAGGCCCTTCTGGGACCGTGATCCACACATCCACACTTACTGGGAAGGTAAGCTGCTATTAGGGGATCCAGCCATGCCGAATCAGGATCAGGATAACTTAGCAGTTGGTACTAGCGCTGGAACCAATCAGGAAGGGCAAAAAGAGCCCTGGCCTGGGTGCACAGAGTCTCCTGGTGTCCAGATAGCGGGACTCAGGAGTCTCCTCAAGGCAGGAAAGCATGGGAAAGCTTGGGGCAGCCAGCAGAGAGGAGCTGGGCCTGGCGTGAGGGGAAGGTGAGGAGGGCGCCCAGGGGAGGGCACAGCCCGGCCAAGGCCTTGCATCTGATGTGTGGATCACAGTCCCAGAAGGGCCGGGACTAAGGTGCTTGGTGGGCAGAGAGAGGAGAGGAAGGAGGAGCTGCACAGGCACGAGGGCCTGGAGGCTGCGTTCAGGGCTTGAACCTGAACTTGGCAGCTCATTAAAGATTCCTCAGGATCTCGGCACTGCTGTAGCTCTCAGGCACTGACCACACTGACCACTGAGAGGAGGAGGCTGTGCTGGAACCTCTGTTCTGTTGCCCTGGAGAACCCGGAACACAGCTCACAGGGAAGGGAGGCTCCCTGGCTGGGGAAGGCTGTGGCCAGGACAGAGCCGGGCAGGCGCCACCCGAGCTACATCCCGGGCACCTCCCTCCTCCTCCACCAACAGCCTTGTGGGCTGTGAGCAGCCGGCAGGCTCAGCGCAGGGCCTTGCTCACTGCGTGCCTCACTGGTGCCCAGCTGAGGCTCCAAGCAAGAGGCAGAGCGAGGCTGAGAGTGAGAAGGAAGGAGGAGCCGTGGGGAGCAGACTCAGGGGTGAGGTGCAGAGTCCCCAGGACCCCGAGTCTTTTTGCCTGCCCCAGCCTCTGGTTCAGGTCACAGTTCAAAAATCATGTGACCTTGGAATGTCGGGCTGTCTCCAGGTCTGGCAAGATTAGACTCAGAAAAAAAAAAAAACGGAAGTGATGTCGGCTCCTCTGTGTCATGTTTCTAACAGAGCAATGAGACCCTAAGAAGTCTCAGCCAACACTTTCTTGTGCCTCACTGGTCAGGCCTATGTCAGGCGGTCACCACTAACTGGCTAAGACAAGATATATCCAGGTGAGAGGGGAAGAGGGTGGCTTTGCACTTGGTGGCCAGGTTCTGGTGGTCGTGGGAGTCTTGTGGCACTGAGACAATGTCACAGAGCAGAGAGCTGGACCGAGATGTGACTTCTGTGTCCCAGTGAGAGAAAGGAGTTGTAGGCTGTGGTGGACCTCACAGGGACAGCTCACACCTGCATGGGCTTATTCTTTCCTTCTCAGGTGGCGGAAGTCATCTGTGTCTCTGAGGGCAGTATCTTCCCGCCTAGGGACACTCTGATCATCCCCAGGGTCTCTTGGTGCAGGTGGAGTTCACTGCCTTTCTAGAAGGACCAGAAGGGGGCGCGATTCCACAGCCCTCAGGAAGGGGCGCTAGAAAGCACCCTTGGGCTGGTTCTCAGTTTGGGTGATGGAGGAGGCTCTGCACTGTGCTGTGGAGGGTGAGGGCTGCTTCTCCCGACAGGGTCTCAGTGAGTTACCTGGGGAGGGGAGGACCAGGACCAGCACCAGGGAAAGCTGTTCTTGGTGACAAATAGCAATCCTTTGCAACCTAGAGAGAGTGTGTCCATGGCTCTAAAAAAATTTTCAAGACCTGATCAGTTCTAAAATTGAGGACTATTTAGCACATGGAGGCTGGGTATTCTGAGAGCTTGGAGCCGTCATCTCCTAGACATTGAGGGGGACCTACTTGTCGCTCCTTAAGGTGGTGGAGGTGTCCCAGGTTAGGTGCGTGTTGGGGGCAAAGTCCACATAGGAGACTGCTCTGCTCCACTTTCAAAAAGATGAAAACCAAGGTGAGCGGCAGCATGCAGGGCGGCCAGCAGAGGGCGCTGGGCAGCCACAGCAGTGCAGAGCATGAAAGGGCACTGGGCTCACCAAGGTGAGCTGCAGCAGTGCAGCCCTCAGGCACCACAGGGAAGGGAAGTTGTCCAGGATAGGGACATGGGCACAGGGTACCCCATATGGATTTGGAATGAGACGCATCAATGACAGTAAACACGGATGCACAGTGTGCGTTGTGTGTGTGTGTGTAAGCGAGCAGAGTGTAGGCATCAAAACATGGGATTTGCACCTGAGAGCCCTGAGTTCAAGTCCTGACCCCTGCTCCTCTGTGCAAACTTGGGGGCATTACCTGGCCTTCCTTGTGGTTTCTCTGTCTTTAGCAGCAGCCATAGATGTCCTCACCCCTGGAGCAGGAAAACTGAGTGAGGGCTGGGAGGAGGCTGCATGGCGCAGACCCTTGATCAACACCACACAATGTAATTAGTGAGCACAGGCCCCAGCCCAGGGGCTCAGCAGGCCATGGCTTCCCACCTGGGCTCACTGCGGGTTCTCTGGCATCTGCACGGCTGTGACCTCAGCCCGTTGTCCTCCCTCTGTTCCCTCCAGGACCTGAGGCTGCTGCCTGGCAGGGCTGAGGGCAGAGGGAGCTGGGGCAGGGCCACTGCCTTCCTTTAAACAGAAGCCAGGACACTGGGGAACAGGGCACGCGCTGGGCGGAGCCTGTCTTTCACTTTCCTGCTCTCATGAAGAGAAACCTGGAAGACCTGGCCCCGCACTGTCCTTTCCACCTTTGTCCCCTTTGGCTTCCCTTCCATTTTATCATCTGCTTCCCTCCCCTGCCCCAGCCTGGACACCCTGGACCACTGGAAGGAAAACTCAGGGACCCTGTGGTTGCTGACATCATGGGGGCTGCTGCTAACAAGGGCTGCGTCCACAATCCAGGTACGGGGCTTTTTCCTCTCTGGGGCTTCTCTCTTCACCTCCCGCTGAGGTGCAGCCGGAGTCAGAGCTTTAATGCAGAATAGTAGAGGGTGGAAAAGGAGACCTGGGATGGACCCAAGTATCCAGCCTCCCTCCTAGCTGGGCTCCTACCCAGGACCCGGGTTGTTCTGGAACTGTTCTGGGGAGGCACCTTCTGCCTTTCCCAGACACTGCTGTTGGGCACCATTCCCGAGGAGATTGGAGATTGTAGCTGCCTCCAGCTGCTGTCCTGTGGGGCCCAAAGGCCCCTGGTGGCCCAGAAGAGTGGCGCAGAGCGCCCCTGAGCTGGAGCCCAGAGTGCCTTTGCCCCTCACACCTGTGGGACCTGGAGCTCCTCTCCTTCCCCACCAGTGGAGAAATGTGCAGGGTGTGGGGGGATCTGCTAGAGCAGGCTGAGCTCCTTGTGTGTGTGTCTTTCTCTCCGGGACCCTATTCCTTCCATGGGGGCCCTACAAACCTGCTTCACCCCTGGAGCTGTGTCCAGCACCTGCCCTGCCAGTGAGGGGTAGCTGCTCACGGGTGTGACCACTTCATTCCTGTGACCTCTAAGGTGAAGGAAACAAGCTCCTCCCTAGTTCATGCCTCCGTTCACCAGTCCTGTTCCTTCCCCTCCACCCAGCGCCTTAGACCCACGTCCATTCCTCACTGCATCACCGGCCTGGAGAGTACACTGTGCCCAAGGGCAGTGGGGAAGCACAGGAGGGGGAGACTGGGTCAGGGGTGGGGCTGTGGTGGGTGGGTTCCCCAAAGAACCCTCCCTTGCTTAACAAGGGCCAGCTGAAGCTAGTGTCCTCTGGAAACTGTTTCCTGAGATAGAAGAAATTGTTTCCGGAGTCCCTGGCCTGCTCCTGGATTCTTGTCAGGTCAGGTCTGGCTTCTCCTTTAAACCCTAACTGATAAAAGTGACAGTGAAAAGCAGGGGAGGGACTTAGGAGGAGGCCGCAGCTCTCCGGGAAGATAAGAGAATCTGTGTCCTCCTGGCCTCTCAGGTGCTGGCATGAGCCCGGGATTCTACAGACCAGAGGACAGCAGTGTGCAGGGTCACATTTTCTGTGGCAGTGGAGTCTCAGTTCCCTGTCTCAGCACTGGTCAGATGGGGATTTCCAAAGTGATGGGGAAGTGTCCACCCACAGCAGTTTCCTGATGGACACCTGCTTCCCCACGGAGGGGCCAGGGCTTACACAGAGGGAACTCTGTGTCCTGGTCACAAGAGTGCAAGACTCAGAGCTAAGGTCCAGCCCCCCATCCCATCGCACCCACCTGAAAAATCCCCTCCACTACGATGCCTGCAGTGAAAGGGATCCCGCCTTCCTCACAGTTGACCCAGTAGTACACAGCTTCAAACAGTGACATATTTTTAAAATCTCACTGGTAAATTCTAAGGTGGGCTGTGCAACTCAGAAAAATTTAAAAACATGAATTTCAAAGTGATGTAAAAGCTGGCCAGCTACACTTGGACTTAAATGTTGGGCCTTCCTTGTCTTGGCTTTCAACGGCTCCTCTCCTGACTGGGTCTCAATTTGTCTATGAAATGAGAATGGGGTCTCCCTTGTGAGGACACAGTGGCTGCACACTTCCTGTCAGGTCTCAGCAGCACACACCTCTCTACCCTGGTACCTGGGCCCCTGCCTGTCATTCCATCCTCTCTAACCCTGCACACACACTTGCTCTGTGTGATTCGGGCTGAACTCTGCCCCCTGCCGACCTGAGACCATGGCCAGCCTTTCCCTGTTTACCTCACTCAGGGCAACACCCTCTTCTTTCCCTGCCAACTCATGACTGCATTTGACCATCACGAGCAACAAGTTGCACACCACATGTGCTCTGTGCTTTCTTTCTAAATGAGTGGAAATTTTCTCTGAAGTACATGGCAAAATTTTTGAATGTCCTCAACACAAAGAAATGGCCAATATCTGAGGTGATAACGCAGAAATGGCCTTGAATGCCCTGTACCTGAGGAACACATACAATTGCTAGGTGCTCATTAAAATAAACCTTTGAAAAAGAGTTCTAAGAGACAAGCAGTTCTGGGTTCCTAAGTGTATCTGGCTCCCATGGATTGAGAGGCTCTCCTCTCTCCCTGCCTCCCTCTGAACAAATGTGCGCTTCTCTCTGTATGCATGGACAGAGCATTACATACAGCAGGATGGCTGTTCCCCAACTCCATTCTCTCCACCATTCTGGTTGCAAACCAAGCTGCCCAGGAACCGAATCAAATTTTCTCATTATGTTGATATAGAACCTAGCAAGTCAATTTGACTCAATTCTGATCCAACTCTGTTTGCCACCAGAAAGGTGGAGAGCGTCAAGTTTATGAACCAAGGCGCCCCTTTGTGTGTACTTGGATAGAGATCATTTGCGGAAGTGACACCCACCCCTACTGTGTGCCACGCGCTCTAATGTTGGTCATTTTATTTCCCCTCACAAGTGCTGCTCTTAACCCAGTCAATGAATTTCCAAGTGCACTGAAGGGTTGAAACTTCACTGGGAGCATGAGAGTCCAGGCTGTGTGACACACAGTGGGCCCAGGATAGGTGACTCTGTGCTTGGAAGTCTCCCACTTGCCAGGATGATGGCGAATGAGCCCTGTGCTGAAGGCACTTCCAGTGTGTTAGTCCTCTCCTGCCACCACCACTGGGCTCCACAGTAGGTTAAATAAAGACGTCCCTTCCCTAGTGGACTGGAAACCAATATCCATGAGGAAGGCAGGGCAGGGTGGTTTCTGGTCAGTGTTCTCTCCCTGGTCTGGGAGAGAGGGAGGCTTCTGGTTGGGTGTGCCATGGCCTTTCTCCCTGCCTGAGGAGAGGGAGAGCAAAATAGAGCGAGAGTTAAAAGCCAGAGGGACAGTGAGAGAGTGAGATGGAAAGTGAGATCTGTGCTTAGGAGGACACCAGCCCTGCAGATGAGGGCCCTGCCTTTATGATCTCATGTACTCTGTGTCCACACACCTCCCTTAAAACTCTACATCCACATTCAGCCCTGGGATTAGGGTGGAATATAACAGTTTGGGGAACACATTTGGCTCCATAACATTGGTACCTCCATCTAAAGTGTCCAATGGGACAGCAGCTCCTAGGAGGAGCATTAGCCCCCAGTACTTAAAGCCATCTACACCCACTGCACTGTGACCAACCCTATTCCTTTTTTCCTCCACCAGACAGTGACAGCTTTGTGGAGGTTGTCGTTGATCACATCCTGGACACGCTGAGCAGGGAGGATCTGCACCAACTGCTGGCTGATGATGTCACCTGGGAGATCCTGGTGGAGATGACTGATTTGACCAGGTCACCTGAGTGGGGAGCCCAGCAAGGCCATCCAGATGCCTGCTGGACTGGGGCTCTCAGGGGCAGACATGGCTCCTTAGGGCTGCTCCTGTGGTTGGGCTTCAGGGTGCCCCCTCTCCATAGTGCCTGGGGGACGTGATCGCCCTGTCACTCCTGGCAGTGAATGGCAGCAGGGTGAAGGGACATGGTATCCACTCAGGCAGGATCCCTCTGCCAGCCACGAGTTCTGGGGCCTCTGCTGGTCCTTCACCAGCTCTGCCTTAGTGTCTTCATTCACTGAGTTTCCTCTTAGGAAAAACAGGATCATGGGTGAGAGTGTGTAGACAGTGGCTGCCACACAGCAGGCTGGAGCAAAGGTCACTGTGACAGGGAGGGGGAGAGAGCAGGCCGGGCTCCTCCTGGCAGAAGGGAGTCAGGAAGGAATTGTGTGAGAAGCATCTATGAAAAGACGTCATCAGTTTCTGGGGCTCTGGCTCGGGCCATTTGTCTTCGCATCTGAGCAATTGCACGAACCCAGCAGGACACTCGTTTTTTATGATATTTGAGAAAGTCACTTGTTGTGTTTTGTGTTGTCCTGGCTGCCCTTGAACTCCTGTGTGCCCCAGTTTGCATCAGACTTGCAGTGCACACCCAGATGTGATGTGTGACAGTTGAGAAAGGGCTGCCAGTGTTCAAGGCTCAGCCTGTGAAGGAAACACTGCCTTGATGCACGGCCAAGCAGACACTGATGCACTGGGAAGCCAAGGTTGAAGCCTCCTTGAGCAGAGGTTCTGAAGGTCCTAATGACACTGTGGTCCTGCCATATTCTCCAGACTTCAGGACTGACCTGAAGCTGCCATGTGCTCCTGCACGGAGATTGATGCTTTTAGCCTGCAGTTTCTCCGGAAGTCAGAAATGACCCCAGAGTTCCTGTCATCCATCACATTGTGAGGATGAACTCCATTATAGGGAATTCCTGGGAGAGGCAGCGTTTACCCAACAAGTGTTTTCTGATTTTGAGATATTTGCTGATACATTGAGAGATAGCTTGGGATAGTGGCTCTGAACAAAACATGAAATATTTAGGTCTCTCTATAGTTGGATGCACAGCATGGATGTGATTTCATCTGATTTGTGAGCATGGTTTTGCTTTGAGTGTGACCCATCCTGTAGGGCAGGCATGGGACTTTCTAGTCATGGCATCATGTCCATGCTCAAAGGTGTCAGATTTTGGTGTTTTTCAGATTTATGTATTTGGAGTAGGATTGTTCAGCTCCTGTTGTCCCCAGGCAAGCACAACAGTCAGGACATTCAAGGGGCCTTGAGGTCATGCCCTAGTAGTTGAGGGCAAAGCTCAGGCTGCCTTTTAATTAAGGTGACCTCATCTCCATGCATTAAGAGTCTCTGCCCTACGGCTCTCACCCAATGTTCCACTGCCGTGCGCGCGTCTTTGCAGTGCCTGCCCCACAAATGCTTTGCTCCTCTTGGCACTGACCTCACTTGTGCTGCTTTATCAAATGCCCACCATTAAAGAGCAATGAAAAGGATGCAAGCTAAGGATCCCTTTATGTAATAATGGCATCCAAAACATGTTTCCTTCTGAAAGAAAGTTCTGTACATCTGGGTAGCGCTTTTGCATTAGATCATAAGGAACCTGCCATGTATGCAGGGCAGGTCTTACAGAGCTCATTGTCCAACCAGAGAGACTGCCTATCTTAACCCATGACCTTTGCTGTTCCAGGGAGGAGGCAGATGCTGTGCGTGAGGCTCTAATTGAGCAGACTGAGTTTGAAGCAGACAGTGAAGACCTTCAGGCGAGGGAGAGGTTCTTGAATGAGTTTCCTCGTGTGAAAAAGGAGCTGGAGGAGGGCATAGCCAAGCTCTACGCCCTTGCTGAGAAGGTTGGCAAGGTGCCCAAGGACTGTACCATCACCAAGTTGGTGGCCCGTTCCAGCAGTGCTCTCTCTGGCATCCTCACCATTCTTAGTCTGGCTCTGGCACCTGTGACACCTGGTGGCAGTCTGGTGCTGTCAGCCACTGGAAATGGGCTGGGAGCAGTGGCTGCTCTGACTGGTGTTTCTGCCAGCATCATAGACCTCTTATACAAGTTATTTACAAAGGCTGAAGCCAAGCGCGTGCAGTCAGGCAGAGTGGACACAACAAAGGAGGTTGTGCAGCGTGTGATGAAGGCCACGCCCCAAGTTGTTTCTGCAGCCACAAAGTGTGTGCAAGCCTTCGAAGGCATTGAGAAGAGCATCAGTGCCATGCAGGCAGACATGTACAACAGTAGTTTATTAGCCAATGTGAAGCCCTTCATGAATGCTGGGGAATTCTCACTCTTGTACAGCAAGCAGATTCCGAAAGCCACTGGAGACACCACTCTAGGGATGTCCAAATATGCCCAGATAATGAGGGCAGCAACTGCAGGTGTCTCTCTTCTGAAGGATGTGTACAGCCTTGTGCAAGACTCAGAGCATTTGCAAACGGGAGCCAAGACTGAGTCAGCTGCAGAGCTGCGGCTCCAGGCTCAGGATCTGGAGAGAAAGTTGGAGCAGCTCATCCAGATCCATGGGAGTCTGCCACAGGACCTGACGAAGTGACACTGTCCCCAAGCAATGCAGAACTCAGGGCTCAGTGCACTTAACACACTTGAACAAAGGCAGGAAGTGGTATAGATGGAAAAGAGGGTAAGATCATGCCTGTGCAAGTGGGTGTTAAAGGATTTTGCATTTCTCTGGCTGAGCACACTGAGAGGGGCTAATGCAGAAGTGGGTTAAAGAGAGGACAGTGCCCTGGGGTCTGACATAATGGAGGAGCAGTGCCTAAAGTTCATGGGAAACAGGACAAAAGAGTTTCTCCTGTCACAAGAATCTAGTGGGAACCTGGATAGCAGCCACTGTATGAAGAAGCAGTGGAAAGATCATGAAACAGGAGAGAAGTGGGAGCAGCATACGGTGTGCCTCCTGGCAGTTAGAACTTGGCTTCCTGTAGGTTTGAACTCAGCTCGTTGACCTCCCGCTGACTTGAACTTGGTTCTGCCTCACCCTGATCCTAGGAGCTGCCAGATGGAGCCAACAGTTGCTTTGCCTTCAAAGATCAGGGGACCCCTCTACAAGATGCTCACTAGCTATCCCCTCTGCCCGGGGGCGACTGAACCCAGATAATGCACCAGCCTCTACAATCCCCTGTGCCCTCTGCTCTGTAGCACTGGTGCCATTCTCTGTGCAGATCTTGGGATTTGAGCCGCCCCTCCCACACAGTGAGTCTGGGCTCCAGGAGGATGTGCTGCTGGCCACCTCCCTCTTCCTTGTTGAAGGCTCTTTGTTCCCCCAGTGAGCTTCGATTTTCATGTCCAATCTTTGTTGGGTCCCAAGGACCCATCTGGACACAGATATCACAGAGCCTGTTCCTTTTCTATTCACAATCTGCCATCTTTCCAGAAGTTGGAAGCATCTTGACCTCAGTACAGCCACCTTGAGTCCTAACTGATGACACCGTCCCTGAGAAAACTGCTGTTTTGTACCTATCTTATTTCTTATCGTACCGTAGATAAACACAGCCTTTATGTAGTACCTGGGCTTTGGCCACCAGACTCAGGTGATATTGGTTCTAGGTTTTGATTGCGCCTGGTTTTGATCTTAGCTAGACATAAAATAGGTACATTCCAGCTTGGACGGTCCCACACTGGTAAAGTTTATGAGGATCCACCAGTCTTGCTTCTGCCCCTCACCTAAATTCTGTGCACAGACACTGCATAAAGGTGAGACTCTAGCTCTGAATCTTTCTGCCCCTTTCTTTAGTCTGATGTCACCCTCTTCCTTTGACAGTTGGTTAATTTGTACTTAGTTTTCAGAAAATATTTAGTGCTCATATTTGTTAAATGAAAATAGCAGAGAAAAAGAGCAGACAGATCTGAGATGTTATCCTGTACAGCAGCCCCTCCTCAACTGAGCAAGAGCTGGATCTCCTGACACGCACGTGGTTAATCTCTAGGACCTTCAGGTTGCTTGATGTCTTCCTAGAATCCGGTTTCCTGTCCCTCACAGGTTAATATCTGTTTCACTGTAGCACTTGGAATTGCACAGAATTTTGATGAACAGAGGGTGGGCACATGGCAAGTGCCACACTAACTCTGTTTTCCTGATCACCATCATCACCATTATCAAGAAGTCACAGCCTACACCAGGCCCAGCGCTGCCTCCCTGTGATTGCAGCACTTAAGATGCTGGAGCAGGAGGGTTTGTGGTTCAAGGCCAACCTGACTACACTGAGAACTTGTGTCAAAAAAGACAAAGTAAAGGAGGAGGAGAAGGAGATGGAGACAGAGAAGGAAAAGAGGAAGAGGAAGGGAAATAGAAAGGGGAAAGAAAGAGAAAGGGGAAATGAGGGGAAGGAACTACAGAGGGAAGGGGGCAAGAGGAGGAGTCGTGGAGACAAGGGAAGGAGGGAGCAGGAGGCTGTCACTGCGAGAGCAAGGAGGGGAAAAAGCCATGCAGGCACATACGCAGGGTGGCAGAGGTGACTGCACTACTGATTGCTATCAGTTTCTTGAACGCAGCAGTTAATGTTTAAAATGTTGACTTTGCCAACTCTATATGTTGATATCTGTAATCTGGGCAATGGCATTGTAGGCAGCAACGTGCAATATAACAACCACAGTTGAAGACCTTTCATCTTATTCTTTAAATTGAATCTAATGTCCCATCTACTATTTTACACTCTTTAAAATAAATTCTTTCAAAAAGTCTAGAGGCAAGGAAAAATATTAAGGTTTAGTGAAAGTATTGGTGTTTGTTTCATCAATCTTCATGTCCATATCTGGAAATTTCAGCAATGAAATATATCATGACAATATATCATATAATAATTATTGTTAATGTTCTACTCTCATTTTGAAAACAACTTTTATAGATATATATTACTTTGTTTTTGTTCTTGTAATTTGTTTCTGTTCTTCTCCTTCTCTAAAATAAAAAAAAATAAAAAGAGAATCCCTTTCCTGTCACACCCACCCCCACTCACCCCTGCCCTCCTCTGATCAGGCCCCCCAGGATATTCAGCCATAACCATCCATAGATTGATCTATTGAGGAGCAGAGCACCACCATGATCCAATCGCTTTCCACAGTCCCCACTTCTGAACACTTGGGATTTTGAGGTACATTTTAGATCTAAACAATAATAACCTTTTTTCTTCTGTTTCAGTTTGTCTTTTTATTAGTACAGTGCTTGTTTGCAATACACAATGATTACGTTCTTCACGCAGAGGAAGCACACGGGCATAATTCTTTATCTCACCACCTGTCCCTCTATTTCCTCCCCTCCCTCCCTCTCTCAGTCCCCTTCCCATTTGCAAATACCTATCAGGCTATTTCTTACTACCTAACTTTTTTTTCCCTTTATTTACATTTTGGGTTTCTCATATGGGATAAACTTATGCATGTCTAGTTTATGTCACTAAACAGCACAATCTCAAGTGGAACCCATCTTCCTACAAGTGACTCAGGAACACCTCCTTTTCTCCCTAATACAATGCCTCCAACATGCCATGACCTGGCCAGCACATGTCCTGTGACCTCTGTACTACTTCTGCTGGGAGTCACTTACTTAGGCCCAGATACACTGAATCTTGCACACAGTAGCACAGCCCATGAGATAGGCCATGTACTGCACACATGATCTGGGCTCCTGAGGTCATTGCTCAAGCATTTTCCCTGGCTGCCTAGAAATAATTCCTCCATGTCTCAGGGGAAATGTCCCCCAGCTGCACCTCTGAACCGAGGCATGCACATTTATTAAGAACAGAAGAAGCGACCCCTGTAGTCGCTAGCCTTGAATTTCCATGCATGCCAGGCCTGCTGGAAGCTCCTGGCTTCCACTCTGCCCACCAGCCCTTATTCTTCACCACGACTACAGCACAGCTTGGTTTCCGGGGCTGATGAAGAACTGAGGAGTGGACTTGATTTGAAGGAACATGAGGGGGGTGCCATTCTCACTTCTAGAGTCTTAGTGCTTCCTTTTCTTCAGTGTTTTGTAAGTTTTACTGTAGAAGTCTTGCATCTTGATTGAGTTGATTTCCAGGCAGTAGATTTCTCTTCCTTTTTATTTTTAATAAGAAATAACAATATATTTTCAAAACATGTTATTAATGCATTCATACTAATAGATACATTGAATATTGTTGTCCTCACAGTAGTTATACAGAGCACAGGGTGTAGACATGATGAATTTTATAATCCATATTAGTACGGGAGGAAAAAAAGAAAAAAAAAACAAAAAAATGTCTTCTCTTTGTACAAAGAGGGAGTAGTTGTATCCATAGTCCAATGTTCCATAATTGCAGTGAGTTACCAGTGAAACTGGCAATTTTGGAGGCTGTTGGCATAAGCCTCTTACAGTTCATCATACTAATCTAGTTCTGCACTCTATGCCTCGTAATTAAGCTTTTCTGCTGGGTGATCAAGGGCAAGTTAAAGCAAGACCTGTATAACAGAACATTCATCTTTGGTATCTTCCAGGGTCAAGACCCTCAGGATTAACTTTGGAGCCATGTACAGTGCTTTGTAGAACTGTTTACAGTGTCAGCCATCAGGACAAGTCACGGTCATTGCTCAACCAGTTTGCTCTCTGTGAAAGCCTGAGAGAATGACCTCTCTCTAGGTGACTCTCCTTAGGCACACTATACTTCATTTATCCCTTTCCTCTGAGGTCCCATAATCTCCTTGAACAGAAAATTTGTGAGACCACTGAGTTATAGGATGTTACAGCACAGGTTCTCTTCTGTCCTGAGTCCTCACTAATCTTGAAGGGCTAGGGCCAAAATGTTGGCTATCCTCATACCCCTTCTTTTTCTCCAATTTTTGGTCTATTAACTTACATTCTCAACCCTCCAGCAGAGAAGCTTCACGATATTATTACTCTATAACACAGGTAATTGAACTTAACATCACTGTCTTTCTGAATATCAAACATCTTAGACTTATCTTACAATTGGTATTTTCTGCCAATCATTGATATTCTAATAAATCTCTTTAGAATTTGATAAAAGCATTTACACATTTTTACACAGGCATTTAGAAATCCAAGAATGTACAAAATTGTAGCCTGTCAAGAATATGGCATTTTGCCTAATCTCTTACTCTCACTTAATACCCTTTTCCATTAACCACCCATTTACTTGAGAGAGAGTATAGCAGTAACTGAGTTTACATTGGGAGCAGTGCACATCTAAAAGACCAGAGCAACACACATTCCAAGCATAGTTCCAAGCAGTTGCATGCTGCTATCATCAATGAGAAAAACCTTTTGAAGGTTCCTAGGACCAATATCGAATTCATCCTGTGTACATAAGTGTATGGTTTTGCTCCTACTATGTTTCCTCTCTTTTCTGCTTCCAGTCACTTCGTTGTTTAATCCATAAGACTTTGGTTTTCATTCAGCTATGTTATGCCTTTCCATTTTTATTTCTTTGTTAGATTTCTTACACTAGGGAGACTATATGATATTTACACATGTAGGTCTGGTTTAATTCACTTATAAGT
Source organism: Capromys pilorides (assembly GCA_004027915.1). Lineage (NCBI taxonomy): Eukaryota > Metazoa > Chordata > Mammalia > Rodentia > Capromyidae > Capromys > Capromys pilorides. The sequence continues at coordinate 16,674 of PVKN010016245.1, forward strand.
ATATGTTCAATATACATCCATTTATATATGAAGTCTTCCAGCTTATCATTCTTTATAGCTGAGTAATATTCCATTGTAGAAAAAGACCACATCTTTTTCAACCATCCTTCAAATGATGGGCACTTTGGTTGTTTCCGAGATTTGGCTATTACAAATTGGGCTGCTATAAACATTGGTGCACAGATATTGCTATGGTGTGATGTTTTCAGTTCTTCTGGGAAAATTCCCAATAGGGAGATAGCTGGATTGAATGGGATTTCCAGTTCTCGTTTTTTTAAGGAGTCTCCACACTGCTTTCCATAATGGTTGCACCAATTTGCATTCCCACCAGCAAAGACTTTTCCCCATAGTGTCTCCAACATTTGTTGTTGGTTGATTTCTTTGTGATAGCCACTATTTCTGCGGTGAGATGGTATCTAAGTGTTGTTTTAATTTGCATTTCACGGATGGCTAGTGATGTGGAGCATTTCTTCATGTACTGATAGGCTTGTTGAATTTCTTTCTCTGGGAAGTTTGTATTCATCTCGGATGCCCATTTTTGGATTGCATCTTTGAATTGTGGTACACTAGTGGTTTTTAGTTCTTTATAAATTCTAGATAGAAGACCTTTGTCGGAATACTTATTAGTTAAAATCTTTTTGAAATTTGTGGGCTGTCTTTTCACTCTGTTGATAATTTCTTTTGATGTGAAAAACTTCTTAGCCAAAGGAAGTCCCATCTATTCATGCTTTCAAGTGTTAAATGTGCATTTTGATTTTTGTCCATGAAATTTTGCCTACCCCGATGTCTTCAGGGTTTTCTCCCACTTTCTCTTCCAGGAGATTTAATGTTTCTCTTTTGGATATTTAAATCTTTAATCCATTTTGACTTTAGTTTAGTGCATGGTGATAGACTTGGGTCAAGGTTTAGTTTTTGACATGTAGAGAGCCAGTTTTTCCAGCACCATTTGTTAAAGAGGCTATCTTTCTTCCAGTAAGCATGTTTGGCCCCTTTGTCAAAGATAAGTTGGCTGAGTGTGTTTGTATTTGCTTTTGCATCTTCTAATCTATTCCATTGATTCTCAGGCCTATTTTTTTGCCAATACCATGCTGATTTTATTACTGTAGCTTTATAGTATAACTTTAGGTCAGGAATTGTAATGCCTCCTACCTTACCTTTGTTACCCAGAATTGTCTTTGCAATTCTGGGTCTTTTTTTTGTTCCAAATAAATTTTAGGAATGATTTCTCCAGATCTGTGAGGTATGTTGATGGTATTTTGATAGGGATTACATTTAATCTGTATAACAATTTAGGAAGTATGGTCATCTTCACAATTTTGGTTCTT
>PVKN010016246.1:0-18006 GCA_004027915.1 Capromys pilorides
CATCCAGATGGCTGACACTGACAACAGTTCTACAAAGCACTGTACATGGTTCCAAAGTAAATCCTGAGGGGATTTTACTGATCTTGAGAGATACAAAAGTTACATGTTTTGCTATACAGATCATGCTTAAACTTGCCCTTAACCAACCACCAGAAAAGTTTAACCACAAGGCATAAAACAGAAAGCTAGATTAGAATGCTGAATTGTAAAAGGCTTAAATCAACAGCTTTTAATATTGCCAGTTTTACCAATAACCCACTGCAATTATCGAACTTGGGATTATGCATACAACTACTTTCTCTTATTTCAGTGAGAAGAAATTTGGTTGTACCAATAATGATTTAAAAAACTATAACATCTACACCCTGGGCTCTGTATAACTAATAGGAGGACAACAATATGCATTGTATCAAATATTGCAATGTACTAATAACATATTTTGAAACTGTCACATTGTTATACATTGTTATTTCTTATTAAACATAAAAAATAAATAAATACATTTATTAAAAATAATTTAAATCAATAGAAATTGCATTTCAGAATAGAAAAACAAAGCTTACTGTAGATAAAAATTCATTCTATGCAAAAAGCTTGGTTTAGACATTTTTGAACTTAAGACACTCAAAAATACTATTACAATAATGACAGAGTATTTTATCTCCAGCTGTTCTGGCATCTCATTGTGCGGTTCACAGATGCCCGATAAGCAAAGATCAACAGCTCCATACTTCTCTGGGGTTGAGGGTACAAGGAAAGGTGCACCATTAATGAAGTTGCTAGATGCACAAATGGCTATAAATTGTTTGACAGGCCAGTTAACATTTACCTAAATGTGAAATGCACATATCTTTGATAAAGTAATCTTATGCACAGATTTTTCTATGGGTAAATAACATGCACGAACTACGTGCACAAAGACATAGTGCTATCCAGGGAAGTGCTTTTCATGGAAGCAATCTTAGAATGAAAACTGTGACTGGATTGCCCTCAAGAACATAATCCTAAGTGAAATAAATTGGACACACGTGTAAATATTGTATAATGCTGTGGTATGAGAAACTGAAAATGTAATTAAGAACAAAAATGTACAGTAGATAATGTGACATGGGAAGAAATTCTTCAAAAGGAAAAGGGAACTGGGTGGGGAGTCAGAAAAGAAGATGAACAATGAAAGCAGAGCTTTATGAAAAGAGAGGGGCAGGGGTTTGAAAGGATGGAACAGGAATCAGAAAAGCATACAAGAGGAATCAAACCATATCATGTACAGGTACAAATTCCCTACAATGAATGTGACCATTACGTATACCTAACTTGTCCCAATAAACTTAAAAACCTAAAATAAAAAACCTGTGATTGCCCAATACTGGTCCAGTTCTTGAAATCATACCACAAGCACGCAAAGGAATGTACTGCAGACACTGTGCAGAACAAGGGTGACCTACACAGGGCTCTCGTCAGCATATAAAGCCAAAAAGAAGCACTTAACAATACACAGAATATTCTTAGTGCTGAAAAAATAAAAAAGAATGCAATATACCCACTCAAGCACACTTAAGGAATAAGCAAATCTGAGATGGGCACAAGGCACTAAATTATCCCTTAGAAAAGGTGAATTTTATGGCAGATGTGGAGAAGCACACCTGCCATCTCAGCACGTTGGAGACTGAGGCAGGAGAATCACCAGGTCTCCAGCATCAGCCTGGGGTACATAGTAAGTTCAAGGCCAGCTCGGACTTCACAGTGAGTCCCTGTCTCAAAAAACCAAAAAGTTGAATTCTGTGACTCCCTTTTACTGGTTTCCAAATAAAATTATTAATTGTTATTGAAAGGAAACAAGAAAGCCAACACAACCACCCAACTTTGAGGTGTAGCATTATACCAGAAATAACTGACATAATACTTATAAAACATTTATCATAAGGCCTAACCTATTATAAGTACAGTAAAAAAAATTGCTATTATGGTTACGGTTATGGTTTGTGTCTAGACATCCTCCCAAAGCCTCATGCAGTCATGAGGTGGCTGCTACACTTTGTGATTGATTATTGTAGGTACAAGTGCTGCACCTGCTCTGGGGTCGTACCACAGATTATCTAATCTGCATTACAATGGAAAGAGAGGAAAGAGGTTAGGTGGCTGCCTGAGCTGCTGCCTGCCACTTCCTTTAGTTTTTGCCTTGGCCACCAACATGAACCCACGAACCACTGCTCTGTGGCCATGTGCTGCTCTGCCTTAGAACCAGCTGAGGATGGACTGAAACCTCCACTAACTGTGAGCTAAATAACCTTTTCTTCCTTCATTTTGGGTGTTGGGTATTTTGTTCCAGCAACAAGAGAAGAGGAACTGAGACAATTATTGTTACCTTGTTACCCCATAGCCAGGCATAAGAATGAGACATGTCCACCATTAAGGTCACTGTTTACAGCCATTATCTTTCCTATTTATCCATCTAGCACTGGCAAAAGGTGTCATCAAGCCTAGGATTCTAAAACACTGCTTCCTTACACTCTAAGTGGCCTTCAAAGCTCTTAACACCTGACAGCCACCTATAGGATTCCTTCCCTTTGTCTCAATATCTCAGGCTCTGGTCATGTCAGCACTATACCTACGCTTCCCATGGAAGCCCAAATCTGTAGAAGTGTGGATTTACTTAAAATATGCTTGTGGTCACAGAAGCATAAGCATGGGTGGAAGTTTTGTGTTTATTTGTACATAGGCTCACAGTTCTACATAATTCGTTGTGTTTTATTTCTTCCCCGAACAAACTTATTGAAGAGATTAATTTTAAAACGCATTTCTGAGTAGCTGAGGCACTTTAGTTGACAACTCTGTCATTCTCTCCACATTTTACTGAGCTGGATGTCAAAAATTACTGCCTGAATAATTTCAAGTTTGGTAATTTTACTGATATTTTTCCCATTATCATTACTGGTCACTTTCCATGAACATTTGAAAAGAAGAAATATTATGTAAAGGTATAATTTTGAGCTCTACCTATTAATTCATTTTTTATGAATTTTTATGCCTCATGCTTTTATTTATTTTCCACTTTGTTACAAACTGACAGCTTATTAAAATCTGCCACTGCACCCGTGTGGCTGCCAATCTTCTTTGTTTATCTAAGAGATCTTGCTTTATTAGTAACTATGGATTCCTATTTATGATGTCTTCATTATGGAGTTTACTTTTCATCAACATTAAGTGCCTCGTCTCATATCTTACAACACATTTTGCCTTGAATTCTACTTTTATAAATATCATTTCCCCTGTGTTCTTTCTGTGTCAATTTGCTTGTTACACATTTTCTCAATTTTGAGGGATTTTTGATTTAGTTAGCTTTCGTCTGAATATTGTTGATGCTTTTTAAAATGAAAGTGCAGTTTTGGCTTTAGAAAAGGAAGGCAGAACTGCTTAATTCACACCACAGTCAATCTTTGTGTGTTGTGTGGCTTTCCACATTGTGGTCTCCCACACCACTTCGTGGTATGTACTTGCTTTTATTAGACTCTGATTAGTTTTCTTATACCTGTACTGCTGATTTGCAACACTAACCTTTCATCTTTATTTCTAGGATCATTTACCTTCAAGTGTTTCAACACTAGAATCTTCCTTTCTAACCTTCCCACATACACATAAACACATATGCACACTAACACATGCATGGACATGCATGCACTACACAGCACATGTATGTGGGCAAGGATGGTTGGATGAATAAACAAAAACATATCAGATGACATATGTTATTGCCTTAGAATCACATGGAAAACAACTATTTATTTATTTATTTATTTATTTATTTATTTTTGCAGTGCCAGGGATCGAACTCAGGACCTTGTGCTTACTAGGCAGGCACTTATGCTGCTGAGCTGTCGCCCTGGCTCTAGAAATAAGAAATTTAATACGCCTTCTCATTCTGCTGTTTCATTACAATTCATTTCACATTCATTGATGTAAAACTTAACACGATTTCACTACACTATGACCCACTGTGACACACTTGTCTCTTTAGGAATATATTTGCATTTTAGTATACTTTGACTTACCAATTAACTTACATAAAACAATGATTTAGGTTTCATTCTAAGAGTGCATGGCTCTGTTATTAACTTGTGCTTTTATCAAAAGATTTCTCAATTCTTGAGCTCTTCGGTCTAAATTACCTCTTGGCAGAAGGAGTGCTTCTGCCTATGTACGTTTTTCAAATCCTTAGACGTGCTGTTGTCATAAGCAAACATACGTAAAATTTCCACCAGGCTCAGAAAAATCATTTAATTATCGTGTGGGTACAGTTTAGGGGTTCAGTTGTCTATATGCTCAGAATCATTCAAACAAAACTCCTAAGCATCAATAGAGACATAATAACCACTTGACTGGCCAATATTTCTTGAACTTTAAAATTTTTTTCATAAATATTTTTTTCCTTGGGGTTATACTTTTCTTTGCATGTCTATTTCATCATCTAAGGAATATTACAAAAATTTTAAACTGTTTACCTTTAAATGAAATGTAAATATTTAACTATAGAAATTTATGATTTTTACAAGAAGTCCATTTTGTAAACTTGTCATGTAATTTTCCATTTTTCGTTTTAGAAGCTCTAGAAAAGCTGCATTCTACCTGCTATGTCCTGGCCTACCTTTTCTTATGTTCCGTTGCCTTTCTATGGTACATTTTTTTGTCTGTATTTAGGACAGGGTCTACAGGGTCTCACTACATAGATCAGACTTGTGTAGTGAGTCTCCTCTGCTCAGCCTCCCAAGTGCTGGAATTACAGGCATGCACCATCACACCCAGCCTCAGTGGTGGTCTCAGTGTGCCCCAAGAGTGGGGCTGGCACAGCACACCAGGGATCAAACTATGATAACTTCTTAATTTGAAATTTCTACCATTGACTCTATTTTCTAACATATCATTTACTTATGTTATAGTGTGATAATTTTAATTTCATCCTTGCATTTCCAGTATTCTTAAAAGTGGAGCTTTTCTCTCACTCTATATGGCCATCAACTCAGATTGTATTTCAGGACATCGGGTTTTTATAGCATCCTAATATCTCCCTATGACACCACAGTTTTATTGCCCATCTTAATGAGATAGCATCTAAAATTACTTTTTATTTTCTGTGAAATCTTATTTTCAAAGATCCACATTTCCTCCAAGTCTTTAGAATAGCACAGCCCTACTGTTCAGGTGAATGTTCAAATAAATCCATTTACTTTTATTTTTGTACTTTTTTCAATGAACACAAAATAAGTGAGAAATATCAATGATGAGATACATCACTACGCTTAGTCTCTTGGTTATTACTCTTCGGGTCTTCTGATCTTAAAACGAAGTTTGACTGAGAACAATGACAGAGTTTCTGAACATAATCACCACACAGGTCTCTGCCAGGCAGGAAGCAGGCTTTTCTTTGATTTCCTCTGCCTGATGCCATGACTCTAACGGGGACTTTGGCCCTAGGAACCTGAGTGTCAGAAGTATTTCTTTAACCAACTCATACTGTAGAACAAACTAAAAGAATGTAATTCTTAGCACAAAAACTACTTGCAGTGTATTTCCTGCATCAGCCTCTACCTACTCCAGCGTGATGGAAACACAGATCCCAGCCATGCTCCACACCTTGTCCACTGTGATAGTCAGAGTCACCAGGAGAGAGGAGTGCAGGCTCATTGAGAAGCATGCAAGAGGAAAGACCAAGTCTGTGCCCCTCCACACATGGATTTAGGGTCTTGCAGCGTTAGCCTCACTTCTAGTTGATGTGGACACTGCATCCTTGCTAAACCCTAACAGTCCTTTTCTTATTAACTAAACTGATTGCACACAGACTTGGAGACCCTCGTCATGGCTGTTTTCTAATCCAAGCCATAAGCATCTATTCAATAAATTTTCTACCAGACTCAGGGTAACGATTCAATCATTCTGAGTGTACAGTTTAAGGATTTGGTTGTTTACCGTATCATAGTCAGTCATCCAGAATCCTTAACACCCAATCAAGACCCAGTGAAAAATCTATCAGATTCCAGTTAATTTGCATGGCCCTCAAATCAGGCGTATTCCTTACACCATTCCCAGAAGCTAGGCTGCACCCGAAGCTTTGCACCCCACATCTGCTATGGAACAGTGGAGGAGAGCAACAGTACTAGAAGTGCACATTCTTCTGAATTCAACAATAAAGCAAGCTTCTCACATGAAGAAATACAAATGGCAAATAAATACATGAAAAATGTTCGGCAGCATTGGTCATTTGAGAAATGGACATGGAAATAACCCCGAGATTCCACCTCACCCCAGAAACAATGGCTATCACCAAGAAGTTAACCAACGATAAATGTTGCAGGGGCTACGAGGAATAAAGAATCTCTCTGCACTGTTGGTGGGAATGTAGCCTGGCACGATCACTATGGAAATCATCTAACCCCTTAAAAGTCAGGGTTAGCTGTCTTGTTCAAGCCAGCTATAACCCTTGGGGTATTTTCCTAGAAAAAAATAAAAACATCATAGCACAGTAATATATGTGCACCTGCGTTTACAACAGCACAATTTATAAAAGCTACATCTTGGAAACAACCCAAATGCCCATCAACTGAGGAATGGATAAAGAAGATGAGTTGAGGGCTGGGGAGATAGCTCAGTAGAATAAGTGCTTGCCTGGCAAATGCAAGGTCCTGAGTTCTATCCCTGGCCCCACCCCACTCACCCCCCAAAAAAAGATGTGTTATTTTTACACAATGGAGTTTTTTAACAGCTATAAGGGAGGATAAATTTGAGACTTTTATATGTAAATGGATGAAACTAGAGACTACAATTATTAGTGACATAAATCCAAATCACATGTATAAATATCAAATTGTCTCCCTAGTGGAAGAACCTGAAAGAGTAAATAATATCCAAAAGGCATGACAGATACAGTGAAAGAAAAAGAAACTGCTCCAAAGGAAAGAACAACTAGGATGGGAGAAGAGAGAAAAGAAGAAAGGGGGAAAAAGATATGTACCCATGCTCAAGATAGCTAAGGTAATTGTCCTAATACTATCTATTAGTTCACTGAAGGGAACAGTTAATGCTTATATTATTTGATCAAAGTTGCCTGCCTATACCTGGCCATCTGAGCAACTACTTTGAAGACAACAACATCCAATATACTGAAAGGAGTCAAAAACACGACATAGCTATAATCTTGCAAAGGCTCATCTGAGCCTAAACAACAGTTTCCTCCAGCATGAAACATCTCCCCTCTTGCCCATGATATTTAAATGAAAACAGGCATGTGCACCTGGCCAGCACTCAGGCACAGAGTGGCAAACACAGTAGCTACCCTAACCTTTCCATGGGAGAGGTACTCAGAAGCCCCCGGAAGAGATTGTGCAATAGATGGAGGATGGGTTACAGAGAAGATTATTTTATTTCTTAAAGAATACAAAATAGAGAGGCCAGGGAGATAGCTCAGGGGCACAAGTGCCTGCCTGGCAAGTGCAATGTCCTGAGTTTGATCCCCAGTTTCAAAAAAAAAAAAAAATTAGCGATAGAAAAAAAAGAGCATTAGAAATTATGTAAGATTTCTCTAAACAAAGCAATAGGAATTCAACAGGGGTTGCTGTATTACACCAGGCCATCTTCAAAGTAGTTGTTCAGACACAAACATGCAAGATTTGTTTAAAGAAAAAAGTAACAAAGACGTTATAGGAAATTCAAAAGAGGAAAGAAATAAATCAGAGTAAAAAAAATTAAGCATTAACTACTTCCAAAAGACCAGCAGAAATCAAAAATACAATTATTAAAACTATTCTGCATATATACCTGAATGTATCTTTTTCCTTTCTTTCATTTGTCCTTTTCCTCATCCCAGCTTTTCCTTCCCACTGAACAATTTCTTTCCCTTTCACAATATCTGCTGTGTGCTTCAGATTTTAATTATTCCTTCAGTTCTTCCATTGTCAAAATAATATGACGTTTGCACATGTCAATCTGATTTATTTCACTTACTAATATACTCTCTACCTGCATCCATTTATTTACAAAAGCCTCAAATTTACCTTTTTATAGCTGTGATATACAACCTCCACCATCTGTCCCATCCCAGGGCCTAACTTCTAATTTATTAGATCTGAAGCACTGATGAGAAGGACAATACCAAGTTTTCAAATGTTGCCAAGGTGATTCTGTCATTTGGATACTGCTGCACTCCAGCAAATTTCTTTTTGTGTAAAAATACTGTATCTTTTTTAAATCCATTCATTAGTTGATGGGCATTTGGGTTGTTTCCAAGATTTAGCTCTTACAAATTGTGCTGATACAGAAGTTACATATTCTTTGTAACATAGGTCTTGTTTTATCTTGGTCTTAACCATCCAGCAGAAAAGTTTAACCATAAGATATAGAAAGGAAAGCCATATTAACAGGCTGAGTTGCAAAGGCTCAAGTCAACAGTCCCTGATAATGTCAGATGAGCTGATAATCCACTAGTGGTATGAACTATTGGACTAACAGCTACTTTATCTTTGTGCAATGAAAAGAAAGATCTTTACTAATGAGGTTTACACAAGAAATCATGTCTGCATCTTGTACTCTGAACAACTACAATGAAGACAACATTATACAATGTATTAACTACTGTAAAAATGAGTTGCAAATTATTGTGCTGCTATAAACAAGGGTGCATATATATCACTTTCATATGATGATTTCAGTCGTTTTGGAAAAATAACAAGGCAGGGACCAGCTGGTTTGAATGGGACCTCCTACTCTAGCTTTTTGGGGAATCTCTACATTGACTTAATCTCCATATAATAGTTGTACCAGCCTGCACTCCCACCAACAGTGGAGAAGGATTCCTTTTTCCTCATAGCCTCTACCGCATTTGTTATTGACTGACGTTCTGATAACAGCCATTCTTTCTGGCATAAGGTGATTTCTCAGCACTGTTTCAATTTCCATCTCTTGAATGAACAAAGATGTTGAACACATTTTCATATATTTATTTGTCATTTGCATCTCTTCATTTGTGAAGTGTACATTTGTCTCAAGTGCCCATTTATTTATTGGGCCTTTGCATTCTGGAGGTCTGATTTTTTAAAAATTCTTTATATGTTCTAGATAGGAGTGAAGGAGATAATCTTTAATTGTGCATTTATAAAATACTAGCATCATGGGAAGTGAATCACTGATTCCTGTTATCTAAACCTCAGAGGACTCTGTATCCTCCCTATGTCACAGCCTCACACATCAACGGAGACTTCACACTCTGTCATTGCCTGTATTCAGATCCACTGCTTCCCATCAGGAAAATGGAATGGCTCCTGCTGATCTTCTTCCAGGAGTTCCCAAGTGAACAGCATGTAAGAGTCACCTAGAAGACTTTACAAACATGTGTTTGCTGATAAACTTTGTGGTATACAAATGGAATCTCAATAAGGCCACGGAAGTAAATACGCATTGCACAAACTCTACCCTACGCTGTTGAAATCCAGTTTCCCAGAGGCTCAGCCATAACCTTGGGATCTTCAATGTCATCACAAGTAACTGCAGTGGGCAGTCAGGATTAAGAATCACCACTGTGCCCTAAGACATTACTAGCTTCCCACCCTAAGTCAGAATTATCTGGGGATCATTCCAAAATGCAGAAACCTACCTGCGACTCCCACTATCTCCCCCATCCCAGTGCTTAACTTCTGGTCTGTGAGATCTGAGGCACTGATTAGAAGGATAATACCAATTTTTCCTATGTTGCCAAGGTGATTCTGTAATTTGGATACTGCTGAACTCCAGCAAGATGCTCGCCTCAGATGCTATTTAATGCTTTCTGCACAATGCTTCTTACACAGCAAGGTGTCTACAAACGACTGTGATTCTCCATAATGTGCAGCAGCTGACTCAGAGAGGCAGGGAGGTCTTTGGAGTCTGTACCTCTAATAAGCTTTGCAAGATGCTACTGCTCCAGGTCCCAGAACCACACTCTGCATGGCAAAGTCCTTGAGCTCTTAAAAATGTGTTTTAGCACATAAATTCATCCTCTGCTATTAAGTATTAATGATTCTGATCCTCCCAGACTCCCCTTTGTTCTTTTGTATGATTACAAAGATTTTTTTTTAATAATCTCTGGCTATTTCATATTCAAAGTAGCTATTCAAAGCATGTAGTTTACCATTGCTCCTTAGCTTAAAAATTTGTTTTGTTTAGTCTAAAAGAAGCATCTTGAAAATTACTCCTACTCTCTGTGCATTTCCTAAAAGATAAGGGAAATTATTTATTTGAACTAATTGGTTGAACCTGGCTACAAAAATATTTTTTAGAAATATGTTATGAAAGAGTGAAGTAAGAAAAAAAAAACCACTATGCTTGCTGTCTGCACCTTGTCTCCTTCAATTTGTAAATGCTACTTCCTCTAGTAAGCCTTCCTTGATTGCCTGCTTAGGATGACCTTAAGAATTCAATTCTCCAAGCCTGATGTCTTCAGACACCAGCAGGTAGCTCTTGATTCCACAGCCTTGGTGCCAAGAGTCAGCTTCTGGCTTCAAGATCTAGCCCACCGAGACCTGCAGATCCACCAAGATTTGCAGATCCCCCAAAGGAAAGAAAAAACCTTGTTCCTCTGTCAACCCAACACTGGGCCTCTTCTAAAGCATTAAATATCCTCAGTCATTGCCTCAATTTTACTTGCTGACGTCCATGTATATCCAAGCATATATTCCCCAACTGTCAGATAGCAATGTCCCCAAAACTAGCTTTTATCCATAGTTTAAATTTCCTCCTCCATTTTGGAAATGGACGAGCCGTATCTGAGTGGCATCCTCAGTTCCTCAGACCCTACATGCACTGAAACTCCCGCTGAATTCTATTTATTCAAAGATGACCTGCACTGACTATCAAAGATTATTTACCAAGTTCTTCTGATTAAAAACTGTTACCTGTTTCCAGGGTAACAAAATGCAACAGACCCAACATCATTTCCAGGTGTGGAAAGCTAGATTTTAAGGTGTCTTCTACGAAATTAGCCATGAGATGCCTACAATGTCAACAGGCAGAGAGGACAAGTGATGGATTTCTCAGAAGAGAGGTTTTGGGAGTTAAGGTACTGTCCACGATCAGAAAATGCAAGCTGGAGGCAAAGGTCAAGGACACATCCTGGGCTCTGCATTTGAGGAAGAAGTAGAACACATGTTAATGAAGTGTGGGCTACTACTGCAGTACTGACTAAAACGAACACATATGGCTAATGGCACATATTCTGAGTAATCAAAAGAAAAGGAAATGCTATGCTCTGAGACAACAAAATTGGGGCATGTTATTCCTTCCTGATGTTGCCTGAGGCAGCCACGTTTCATTTTGGTTTTGAAGCCCAAGATCTTCACTCTTTTCTCAGTTCCTCTTTACTGATTTCTCTGGCTCCACAGTGGTGCTGTCTCTCTGAATAAATCTTGGCCCGGCTTTATATGCTGGGTTTTGTTACAACTTAACAACCTATCTTTAGTCTGTCATTTTTTATTTCTCCCATCCGTACAAAGAACTATTACTGTGCTGTATTCCTCATAGAAAATGCCAAGAACTCTGAGGCCAAAGAATGCATGCTGTGACACAATGAACTATTGATGTTTAAAATGAAAATAGAATTCAAGTCAGAGTTCTGCAGCTGAAAAGAAAAAAATAAAGCAACTTACCTGGGAATTATAAATAAAATCCGGATATCATCCTGCATACACAATAATAGGGACAGAATTGTGTTGTGCGTAGTTTTGATATGTTAACTTGCCTGGCTGTTTCCTTCAAATACCAGTGCAGCAATTTAGAAACACTCAGCATTTCTATTCTAGGCCACTGCACTTGTGCTCAATAATAACCATATTCATTGACATCATCGTTGTGCGCCATTCCTCTATCAGCAGCATGGGCTCAACAGAAGCGTGCCTGTCACCTTAAAGGTCCTAATGTGGTCTACCCAAAAGCTAAACAAGAGAACAAAAGTTCACAAAAATACCGCCATTTCTAGCTTAAACTCATTATCCACTGCATGTATCCACAGCAAAATCCTATTCCTCCCATAAGGAGAGGATGGTGGCTTCCAATTTTCTTTGCTTCTCCCATACCTTTTCTATCGAACTGCCATCACGAGGAAAGCCTGATTGTGTGAGACAAAGTGAAGCATCAGAGACAGAGAAACCCTGTCCAGATATCAAAGAGGACAAGCTATTAGGGAGAAGGCTAATTTTCATCCCAGGATTCTGAGTCGGTAAGAGAAGGAAATGAAAGTGTTGTCTAGAGTGACAGGCTCATGAAGCCACCTATTCACAACAGTTCTCAAAGACCTGCTTCCCATCTTTTCCCCATTTAGAGAGCAGCTTTGACCCCAGGTATCATTGCCCATGAGCTACCTGCTGCTTCTCTGAGGAACTCTTAACAGTCCGTCTAGAGACAATGAAGAGCGGGCTCAAATCAGATCATCTTCCAAGTCCAGCCTTAGAAAATGAGTTGGACAAAGACCTGCCCAAAGTAACACTAATGTATAAGAAAGGCTTTACACACTAGGAGGATTGGGAAATGCCATTCTCAGGGTATCCACCCAGTCTTTCTCCCAACTATGAAATATTCTCTGTAGACTGTTACCTTTGCAGATGCAGTCCATTAATGTTAATAAGTTATTATTATTAGTACTGTCACACTTACCATTTATTGAGAGGCCAGTGCAGTCCAGATATATTGGTAAATGCTTAAAATTCATTATCTGTTAATTTCCTTAATCAATTTTTAGCATGGTCAGGATCTAAAATGTCCCTCAAAGACCAAATTCTAGAAATGTAATGGTCATCTTTGGAGGAATCTGAGGGTTCTAGCTTCATCAGTGGATTAAAAAGGGGCTTCGTCGAAGGAAAAATGTGATGGGGTGTAACCTTTGCAATTAGATCTGATTCCTGACCTTTTTTATCTTTTATCTTCCTCTCCCTTCCCTACTCCCCCAACTCTTTCTCTGCCTTCTCCACTCTGGACCCTGCTATGAGGTGAACAGCTGTCCCTGGCCTTCTAGCGTGATAAACACCTCAGCACATGCCCTGGAAACCATGGATGCCAAGACTGGCACCTCAGAAACCATCACCCAAAATGCACCATTCTTTCCTTAACTCGTTTTTACTCAAGTATTGTGTTACAGGATCAGAAAACTGACCAACACTTTCACTGCACAACCCTTATGGGCCCTGAAGTGAACATTCAAGCCAGACATGATGCCTTTACCATGGAGAATACACAAAACTGACCTACAATTTACCCAAGATTACATACTGAAGAGGCGACAATTTACAATCAATTTACATGGGGCTAGTGAGATAGCCATGGGTCGTGGTTCAATCCCTGATGTCATATGCCAAGCTAGCTTTGCCCTCAGGGTGGGCTAAGCCAGCCACCCAAAAATAAATAGATAAAATTAACTCACCTCAACTTTAAAACCACACTGAGTTAAAACTATAGGAGCATTTTTTGATTTTGAGGCAATCCGTACTACAAGCATCGGAGGGCCAAAGACAAAGCCAGCTCTTAGAATATTTGATATCTTCAGAATGGCTGACATGCTTGTCAGGATTTAGGCAGGCAACCTTGAGTAAGGCTCTTGCTTGACTTGACTGATGCCTCCTGTGTGGCAATTACATTAGGGCATCCCAAGACTCAGATCTTTAAAAATACTCTGAGTTTCAGATGCTAATTTCAATGTCCTGGTACAGGCCTCTTCATAACTCATCATGAAATAATGAATTGTGTATGGTCACCATGGTGCTTTACACAAGGCAATAAATAGCAGGTGTCAAAATTAAGAACGAGAGAAGAAGCAAACCACTGGAGCACATTATGTACATTAGCATGCTTCTTTGGCAAAGTGGGGAAAGATAGATGTAGTCACATTTTAGTAACAGAGCCCTCATGCAGGCCCTGGAACAGCAATAATAAACTCGCTGTTGTTGGATCAGCACCACTAGCTGGTTTTGTAACTCTTTTGACTCTTAAGCTCAGCTTCTGAGAAGCCAGACATACAGTATCATTTGGAGGAGAAATTTAGTTTAAGGTTCACCTAAAATCCTCCATGCCAGATCTCCTAATTTCAAAACTTTCCTCTGTAAGGATATTTCATGCCTGAATTCTTTTGTCTCTATTAAATCCCCAAAGTCTCCCCCAAAAAAATATATAATTCACTTCCCTGGATTCTTCTTCTCAATTACCTTAGTGCAATGCTCCATACTGGAATTATGATCATTATACACTTAGAGCTGGGCTACTTCATGAGATAGTCACTAAGTTACCTGGTAAGTACACAGCTTAGACAGTAAGAGGAACCAATCTGTCATTGCAAGTAGGGAAACCAATTGCTCCTTTCAGTTTAATAGGCTACAAGGTCACCAAAAGTATCATCATTGTCTAGAAATGCCTGTGTACCCATAAAAGATGAGAAGAAATAAAGAAAGTAGAAATTCACCAGTACCTACTCTGTGTTAGGCATTGTGTTCACATACTTTCCCTATTAAAAAAAAAAAAATTGACAATGACATAAAGGAAGTTCACTGTTGGACCAATCAAATAGCTCAGCAGATTAAAGTGCCTACTTAGGCAGATGCAGGAGCCAGAGGTTCAATCCTTGGGCCTGCCCTGCTGGCCCCTCCCCAGAGCACATTGACATGGCAGTTGAGACTGGGCATGGTGGTACACACCTGTAGTCCCAGCACTTGAGAGGCTGTAAACAGCATGATCATTAGGAGTCTGATCTACATAGTGAGACCATGTAGACCCTGTAGACCCTATACTAAATACATAAAAAAAAGAAGTGCATTGTTATAATTTGTATCTAGATGTCCACCTAAAGCCTCATGTGATCATGGACAGGAACTTTGGAAGGTGACTAGATTATAGGAGCATGACTTTCTGTTATGATGTGGGGCCTGAGCCTCAAAAAGAGGTCCCTGAATATGTGAGATGAAGGAATACATTTCCCTTCCCTGTTCCTCCCTTCCCTCACTCTGCCCTTTTTGTCTGCTCTGCTTACATTCACACGCCACCCCCCTCTGCCATCCCCTTCTGTCTTGCAGGCAGATGATGATAGACTTAAATTTTACAAACTGTAAGCAAACAAACCGTTCCTCCTTTAAATTGCAGGTATTGGTATTTTGTCTCAGGAAGGTGACTAAGACAGATTTTGCTACCAGAAGTGGGGTCATTATTGGGATGCTACCTGACCATGTGGTTCAGAAGCTTTTATAACTGGATCACAGGAGGAAATTGGAAAGGTTTGGAGGTGTCAGCTGGAGAAACAGCCCTCGAGTGCTATAAGCCACATTTAATGCAAGACTCATCAGAGCTCAGAAAAGCAGAATGTGAATGCTTTTTATAGTGGCTCACATAGTAAATAGCGCAGATGAAACTCTGACCTTCTGTCTCCACAATGAATATTTTACCAGTGGAATAATCTGGCCCTGAAAATGCCTACAATATAAATCATCTCAAGAAGGACACTAAACTTTTCCAAAAAAAATATAAAATGAAAATCACCTTTTATAAATCCATAACAAATGCATGCGCATGCCCACAACAGTCTGTACAGAAGGAAAGGCATATTTAAATAACATCAGGTCAAACACATTCACTATTCACTATGTGAATGACTCTGCAAAAATCATTTACATTCTGCTTTTCTGAGCTCTGACAAGTCTTGTTAAATAAAATCAAATCAAATGATTTCCCAAAAAGTTGATTTTACTGGAGTAAATATGCATATTGTACATCCCATGTTGTCTATTCTCCAGTCTTTCCCACAAAGCAGCATATTAAGATAGAAGTCAGTCAGCAATACTACTCCAAAGGCTCCAGCTGAGATATTTAATGTTCTTCTTTGAAGACAATATTTTTATTAGCTTTTTTATGTATTTAGTACAGGGTGTGCAGGGTCTCACTACACAGATCAGACTTGTAGTGATTTTCCTGTTTTCAGCCTCCCAAGTTCTGGGATGATAGGCATATGTCACCAAACCCAGTCTCAATCTTCTCAGTATGCCCCAGGGGCAGAGCCTGCATAGCACACCAGGGATAGAACCCTGGTCCCTGTGTTTGCCTAAGGAGGCATTGTAATCTTCTGAGCTATCTGGCCAGCCCTGAGATTTTTAAATAG
The DNA here is from genome assembly GCA_004027915.1 of Capromys pilorides. NCBI lineage: Eukaryota > Metazoa > Chordata > Mammalia > Rodentia > Capromyidae > Capromys > Capromys pilorides. Next base: position 16,145 of record PVKN010016246.1, read on the forward strand.
TGTGAAAAGTTTTTAGAAGCCTTCACTGAATGAAAGATACAGTGTGCAACAATTTTTAATGCAATCAACCATTTAAAAAGACTTGAAGTCCACACGTATCTTTTCCCAATTCTAAGCATTCTGTTCTTGACAAGCAGAAATAAATATTTACTGTTTTCAACTCCATTTCCTTAGAACCAAATGTAGTGTTTCCACCCCCAAAAGTTCTGAATTACAGCAATGTCTTGCTGTAGGATTACAGTGCCTTAGACTTTGAAAGGAATGTGTGTGTGTGTGTGTGTGTGTGTGTGTGTGTGTGTGTGCATGTGTGTGTGTGTATTCACATACACAGGTTTAGAGGTTATGCACTCTACCTACAATTGCCTTAGTTCAGGGAGTCACTGGCCTTGAAGTTACATTTATTTACTAAACATTAGCACTTTAGGAGGCCCAGGACTTTTTCCTGGAAGCAAACTTAAGATATACAAAGGACAGTGTGGTTCAATCAATGGAGCTCCAAGTATTCACTCAGTCCACTTCTGGCTACAGTGCTCAGTTATTAGAACTATACAGACCGACTTTTAAATCTACTGATCAACAGCATACAAGGTATGACTGAAAAACATGGTTAACACACACATTTTTAAGTTATTATAGTAAAAAAAAAATATTGCCCTTGACCTCCCTCAGAACACTCCTCCTCACTCTGAAAGCACAATTCTGTCCTTCTTGTCATCTGCAGGAGCAGTTCTGCTGTTCTCTTGTTCTTTGTGCCTTTAGTTGCACCATCCTGACTGGCTTGATTTTTTTGAATTTATTCAAAACATTTACTTTTCATGGTCAATTTGACTTTGGGAAGAACCAGATGCCTTCTGGTGCCAGATAGGTTGAACAACGTTAACATGGACAAATGGTGATGTTCTAATGGAGCAGTCTCTGTGCTGCAATACCACTTGGCAGAGACGTTCCCTGGATGCCTAGCACATCTTGCAAAGACACTCCGGAAAGATTTCCAGAACTCCTTCAGAAATTCACAACAACGACAGATTAAGTGTTTAAATCAAAAAGGGTATCTTAGGGTCACCAAATAGCTCAGCAGAATCAAGATCCAGCAAGCAGGTGCAGGGACAGCATTCGATCCCTGGGCCTGCTGTGCCAGCCCCGCCCCAAGGGCATACTGAGACAGCAATTGAGACTGGGTGTGGTGGCACACACCTGTAATCCTAGCTCTTGAGAGGTGGTAAACAGGTGGATCACTACAAGTCCAATCTAGTAGTGAGACCCTGAACACCCTGAAGACCCTTCCCTAAATTACAAAATAATAATAATAATAATAATAATAATAATAATAATAATATCAAAGAGTATCTTCAAGGGAATGAATGATGATGTGTATTTTACTGTAATATAATTTTAATTTAAATATCCACTCTATACTTCAATCATGTATGGTATTTATTTGCATTCCAGTGTGTATAGATGCATTTTAAAGGACAAAGAGATGTAAGAAAAAATTCTTGCAATCCTACAAAGAGAGTGACTATTTAATTTTTATATTCTATTAGCATCAGTAGATTCTAATCCTAATAGAACCATTATTCATTACTTACCTAATGGAATGGAAAAGAATTGACTGAATTCAAATGGTTCTGTATAAATCTGACACAAGTACTTGTTCATTTGATAACATCTGGCAAATCAGTTAAGCTCTTTGTGTGTATGTGTACAATGGGGACAATATCTGTGGTGAGGATTAAATGAAATAACATTTGTAACAGGTATAAGACAGAACAAACCACATGCTAAGTACTGTAGCATTGAGAGCCAATGTTTGCATCATTCCTCTGTAATATAAGCAAGTATCTCCTACACAGAGATGTGAA
>PVKN010016247.1:0-17992 GCA_004027915.1 Capromys pilorides
AAAAAATTAAAAAGAAAAAAATTAAGCATTAACTTCTCCTTTCAAAAGGCCAGCAGAAACCAGCAGCACAATTGTCTAAGCTCTCCTGCATACTTACATAAATGTATCTTTTTCCCTTCTTTCTTTTATCCTTTTCCTCCTCCCAGTTTTTCTCTCCCATTGAATAGGTTCTTCCCCGTGAATAGTATCTGTTGTACCTTTTAGATTTTATTTACTCTTTCAGGCTTTTACACCAGATCACTCATCTTATTTATTCACAGAAATATCCCAAGTGCCGAGAACGGCATCTGGCTGGTCAGAGGAGCTCAGGTAGCACTTGCTGAATGAAAGGATAAACAACTCCAGTTCTCCTTGCTAGACTATGTCTCTTGAGAGCAAAAACCGTCTTAACTCTGTGGCCCTGTATGTCAAACAAGAAATACCTCCCTACAAAGTGGCCACATCCTAATCCCTAAAGCCTGCCAATACGTTACCTGCCATGACAAAAGGAACTCCGCAGACAAAACTGCATTAAGGATTTTACGACAGGGATTATTTTGGGTACATAATCCTGGACTATCCAGATAAATCCAAGGGAATGACAGGGTGCTAAGAAGCCGGAAGCAGAAAGTCAGAGTCAGAGCAGCCAGAGTGACAGGAAAACTGAAACGGCCCCTGGGGGGCTCTGCAGAAGCAGGAAGGGAACCACCGAGCCAGGAGTGTGACTGGGAGCTAGACACCAGAAAAGGCCAAGGAGGGGTATTTCCCGGAGGGACGCAGCTCTGCTCAGTCCTTGATCTTCACACCAGGAAGCCCACCCCGGACTTCCCTGCGTGGGAAGTAACACACAGCCATGCTTAGACCACTGATTTGTGGTCGCTGTGACAGCGGGCATCGGAATTCCTCCCAGGGAGTAAACGCACCACAGCCACAGTCAGTGCTCACTCATGAGTAAGAGGCCAACAAAGCAACGGCAGAGAATGATGTCAGCCGTGAGCCAATGGCGGCAATTACTGACGTCATTCTCCTAAGTTTTTCCTAGGACATGTCATAACTAAGGCACTCGGCAGTATTCCCAAAGCTGACAGGCCCACGCCCAACTGAGGCAGTTTTGTTAACCAAATATGTAAATTTCCTCCACATAAAACCTCTGGAAGAAGAGAAAGCAAACTAAAGAGACCAATGTTTAGAACGCAAGGTGCTTGGTGGCAGCTGTGGCAGGCTCAGTCCTGTTCCTGGCGCGCACCTGTGGATCCCCGCTGGGCCGAGGAGAGGTGGCCAGCGTGCTTCTTCCCGGTTTCCCAGCGCTCAGCCCATGTGTTCAATGCTGATATCTCTAGTTTTAATGCTGATACTTGAGAGAGAAGTGCTGGGAACTGTTAAGGACTTATTTTTCTGTTCCACAGAGAATTAAGAAGGGCTAAAAAGCAAGATTAAAACAAAAACATAAACAGCTCTTATTAGCCCTCTGCTTCTCAACACTGTCCACTAACCATGACCTGCCATTATTTTCATTCCAGAAAATGAAAACTCGAAGACCTGGAGTCAATCACTTACAATTACCAGTGAGGGGTTTTGACATAAGAGACTCTCCTCAGTAAACATTAATGAATCATGAAAGAAGATAAAACGATATACAGAGCATAGAACTACTTGCTTGTATGGAAAATAAGTCCTGACATTTTTAACACCAAGAACTAACTCATGTACAACTTAGGATTTTTCTCTTGGCCCAGTGTAATATATTACAACACAGAAAACATTTTTTTTAGAAGCTCAAAATATGCTATTCTAATAGTCATTTTAAAGTGTATTCTCTACAATATCACAATATGATCTTTACAATGAGGTTTGCTCTTTTCTCTATAGTGCTAATTTATAGATATAATTAGAAATTAAAACATGAAACCAACAATATAGTTAAATCTACTTAGTAAGCATTCATGAGTCAATCACTCAAAATGTCTGTGAACTCTTTGCCTCAAACAAGAGGAAGTCCCCAACATCAAGGCCACACACTCCCGCATGGTGAAGGGGGAAAACGGTTGCTCTTTAGCAAGTATGCTAGGGTTCACTTTTCAGGGGGTCAGGACCATAAAGTCCTAAACAAGAGTTCATGGAAACAAAACTGGAAATTACTATATCTATAAAATAAACTATATTTCACATTTAGTGATGTGACCATTGAAACCAGAGGGAATTTTCACCCAAGAGCGATGCATTCCAGTTCTTCTGCTGTGGGGGTGGGTGTACAAGCGTGGGAGGTGAATGCCTATGCTTCCCACCCATCCACCTTCCTATCTACAGCAGATCAATAGCCACGGTGAGCTAAGGCTGAGCCAGGCTGACAAGATAATGACAGGGATGCTGGCCTTCTTGGGGAAGCTCCCAGACGCAGCTCCTCACAGCTGTGCTCACAAGCACCACACTCAGCCCTGAGTTCGCAGTAAGAAAGAAGACTCTGTCAAGGAGGCCAGTGTTCCTGCCTCCTGAAAACACGTGTTCCTTGCTTGCAGCGGCTGTGTGGGACGCGTATCTGCCTCACTCCCTGTTGAGCCATCAGTCTAATGTCCAGAAGCATATCTAAGCTTCATGCTAAACCTGCAACCTAATATATCACTGCATTGCCTGGGATGCTCAATAAATCATGTCCCAGTAGCAGCAAATCAATCCTGCTCTGAGGAGAAGACACACATCACCACGAGCAGCACCTTCCTATACCCTCAGAGAGATTCACCAAGTAGGAAACATCCATATTTGTCCTGATACTGTCCCAATTATACCTTTCCTGAAGCATCAGGTCTAACTTTGGACACCATGTGTCAAGATTTAATTGGTAAGTTCCAGAAGAGATTCATAAGCAGTCTGAAGACTGCAGCCCAGTGCACACCAGGAAAAAACAGAATCTATTTAGTTTGGAAGTATATGGCTGATTCTCAGTCACTGCAGAATACCAGGTCACAGGGGGCTGAAACACCTACCTTCCTGCTGTGCAACTTTCATCTAAGACCTTGGAAGAACCATACTAGGAAGCAGAGAACATAGAACACACAATCCAGGGCCAGCCAGATGGCTCAGCAGATTAAAGTGCCTGGTTAGGCAGACTCAGGGACTGGAGTTCAGTCCCCAGCATGCTGTGCCAGCCCCGACCCTGGGGTGTGCTGAGATGGCAATGGTGACTTGGCTTTGTGATGCACACCTGTAATCCGAGAGCTTGGGAGGCTGAAAGCAGGAGGATCACTACAAGTCTGATCTGTGTAGTGGGACCCTGCAGATCCTGTACTAAATACAAAGAAGGAGGAGGAGGAGGAGGAAAAGGAGGAGGAGGAAGAGAAAGAGGAGAAGGAAGAGGATAAGGAGGAGAAGGAGAAGGAGGAGAAGGAGGAGGAGGAGAAGAGGGAGGAGGAGAAGGAGGAGAAGGAGGAGGAGGAGAAGGAGAAGAAGAGGGAGGGGGAAAAGGAGAAGGAAAAGGAGGAGGAGGAGGAGAAGGAGGAGGAGGAGGAGGAGGAGGAGGAGGAGTATAGCTGGACTGAATCTTATTTACAGATCAGAAAATCCAGACCTGAGCCAAAATGTCCTAGTCACTCCAGAGACTTAACTGGGCTAAATTCTACACTGTGACTTGTGCCTTAGGCCACCTAGGAGGGACAAGTGATTGGGAAGACCTCACTTGAGGACTCACATCTGAGTGCTGGGTTTGCTTTTAAAGCCAAGCTTACCCATCCCCTAAGAAAACAGTTTGCTGTGTCCTTCTTGTTTTCAGCCACACTGGCAGTACCTGAGCCATAGTCACATTTAGGCCACACATACCTTTTCACATCTCTTCCCAAAAGTCACTGACGTCTCTGACGCTGCTTTATAGAACAGTGCCTGCCCACACTCCTCAGACTCACACCAACTTCTCTCCCCTGTACCTAACTGCTGTTTGACAAACTTTACATCATGCTGTACTCTTTTCCCCAGTAAAATGACCACCATGACGGCAGGCATTGGGCCCTCTTGGAGTCCATCTCCCAGGCCCCCGTTGGACAACAGTAGGTGCTGTACTTTAAAAACCTGGTGAAAGAACAGACAACTGTGTGAGACTCAAGGGTCTTCACTACAACTATCTTCTTGAACTTGGACTTCAATTCTAAAGTACATATTTTCCTGGTTCTGATGTGTTTTCTGCCTTTAAAGTACTTATATAAGTCAGCTAAACTCTTTCATAAAATGAAGCAGGACACAGTAGATGGGGAGACAAGTATAAATGGAGAAGATGCTCTAATTAGTTCTGCAGTCTAAGAGATAGGTAAGTCCTTGCTGAGGAAAGAGGATGAAAACAGCCAAACACGGTCACTCCTCATTTAGCAGAACAGCCTTTCTTTACAGTTGGCCATTTTCTTCCCATCTATGAAGGATCTGAAGAGGTGATGCTCACTTGGGCAATACCCATGGACTGGCTGTCCCTATGGCTCACTGGTTTTCTTCCTGGTGGGGTCTTGGGGGAAAAGGACCTGATATATGGGCCTAACTGAGTCCACATCATGTTCATTTTCCTTCTTGAAACTTTGGAAAGGAGATAAAGAGCTCCCAGAATGTCTGTTAGATATACCATGCCTTTTTGCCCACATGTATCCCCATATACAGAGCAATTCTATAGGAAGCTGAGGTAGAAGAAAACACAAGAGACCAATTTCTGTGGTAGAGAAAATCCACCACAGGCAAAGTCCTGGAAACGTAAGGGGAGGGCAGGGGGAGCACAGTGGCAGGAGAAGTCAATATGTCCGAGAAAGGGGTCTCACCTGTTTTACCACAGTAACTGTCCCAGGCGCCATGGCAACTACTGAGGCAACAGCAGTGGCATCGTGAGTCTCAGTGCCCAACTCAATGATCTGCTGCAGTATGTTCACAGCTGTGGGGTCGAGGCGGTCACCTTAGAAGGAAGAAGCACACAGGAGACATCAAGGCCAGCCAGGGAGCTGAAGAGTATCCACTGTGGTATTAGTCTGTCTCCCCTACAGTGAGCCTCCCCAGAGGACATACAAGCTCTTAGTAAGCACTCATTTTGACAAGAAAAATAATCTGTGTGTTACCCTATGGCTTAACAAGCGTTTTCTATAAGAAGCTTTCAAAACCCCAAGCAACCTCTAAGGAGACGACACTGCAACATTATCCCCATTTCATTGACTTATAAGTTGGGCACAAAAGCAAAGAGACTTGCTTCTGGCCACTGAGGCAATTAGGCTGCAAAGCCAGAATTTAAGCCCAGATGTTCTGAATCCCAACCTGAAGACAGGACTATTCCTCACAGGGTCACTCCTGAGGGTAACAGGTGACACAGTCACATGCAGAGCCAAATACACTACACAGGAGATGAACAGACCATCCAGCGATATCTCCATGATCCAACCAGGGGGCTTGCAAACTCCAAGCCCACTTAAGCCTGGGCTTCTGTTTCAATCGCATCCAGCATCAGGACTCCACAGTGAGAGGCGGTGGCTTGGCACAGCTGCCTGCTTGCACTGTGCGCGTGGCCACCTCCAGCTCCTGTACCCGCTCCCTGCTCAGCATTTCACTAACAGGGAGATTACTGCCTCAGGTCCACACTAGCATGGGACCATGAAGATTCTGTCATGCAGATTCTGTCAGGACTTGCACCCCTGAGATTTGGGGATTGGGGTGATCATCTCCCAATAGCAAGAAGTTATGAAGGGGATTTGTCTGCAGAGGAGGGAGAGGAAAAAGTGTGAGGAATTCCTTAAAGAGATTAGAAAAATATGTAAAATATGTGAAACAGTGCAAAGCTTGGTAGAAGAGTGCCATTTGAATAAGACTGCAGTAGTATGGGCAATGAACCTGTTTAATGACAATACAATGTCACATTTCTGCAAAGTCATCCAAAAGGGTAAAAGCAAGCACCACCAGACAGGTGCCCTGCTAAATTTGTATGAGAAGAAAAAGATTCTACTGAGCCAATAGACAGCAATGGCTCTGTTAGTGACAGAGAAAGTTGTCTTGTACAACGACCCTTCTTTCCTTCATTCCAGCTGTGAAGGTTTTCAGAGGTAAGTGCAAATTAATTTATTTTTCTTTATATATGGAATTTTATTATTTTGTATTATATTTCAGTATTGGCATCATTTTTATATTAATATTTTGAGGTTGGGCAACAAATCATCTGAGATTCCATTATTTCTTATGGGGAAATTCACCCTGATATACAAGTGTTTTGGGTCACAAGCATGTTTCTGGGACAAACTGTGCATGCAGCCAAGTCTTTGCTGCATTTATAATGTACCAGGCTGCACTCCTTTCCCACAGCCACACACACTCCTGGGAGCAGATGGTCACATGGGCCTGATAGCCAGGCAGTCTCAGCATCTAAAAGTTAAAGCATTTACTGGCAAAATACACTGAAGTTAGATGTCAACTTCTCATCCACCTATTGCCCCCATGACCACTTCGTTAAACCCTAAGAATCAGCAGGAACTGTGACTCCTACAGGCAAGGACCTAACCCCATCTCCCTCCCTGCTTCTTCCTGGGCTCAGAGGCTCCTGGTACCCAAGTATAAGCAACCCATTATGTCACCTGTAGCCTGGTAGACTTCAGAAGAACAGGGCAGGTGGGCAATAGTGTTACAAAGTGCAGTGGGTCCCCAGTAAGAGACACATAGTCTAAGCACTGGAGGTGGGATCAGATGTGCAGAGAAAATGCTGTGGAGAAGAAGGGGCCAAGCCATTAATCAGAGACCACCAGTGGACCCAGGTGCAGAATGCAGTCAGTGCTGAGCAGCACAGCTTGGGGTACAAAGCGACTAGGAGCCAGAGCAGGAGGGCCTGGCCTGCTGAGCTGCGCACAGTCTGAAATGCATTGGAGGCCTTGAGAAGCCAGGTATGCACATGGGAACGACTGCACCATGTTGCTTCTGTGGGATGCAGATGAACAGGCTGTGTTTTGCAGAGCTTGGGCAATTACTGGGCACAGACAAAGGAAACACATGGAAGCAGGGCCGCGGGCTCAGGGCTGCTCCTAACAGCCAGGCCACTCTAGTCTGCAGCAGTGCAGGCCACGTCTCTGCATTCCCAAGGGTGCAATGGCCCCACCCTGCCCACTCATCTCTCTATACTGACTGGCCTTTAGGAGCCTCGGTGTAGCTTTCTTGGGCCTAGCACTGGCGAATTTAAGAATTGGATGGAAACGGTGTTTTCCCTCAGTCCTATACCGACAGCATTTGACTCAAGTGCTGTGTTTTTAATCCCACTTGCTTAATTTCTTCCCCCAAATATAGATGGAGCTGTGGAATGTAACATTAAGTTGTATTCACAGAGCATCAGAAAAAGCTGTTTCCAAGCATGATGATTGATTGCCACTAGACTAGCAGTTTGATTCTGAATTTAGCTAAAATTTTAAAAAATCATCATATTTGATGTAAAATTCCTGGCTGGGCCTTTTGGGAAGATTGCAGGGTGGGAACTGCGTGATATACAACACATGAGTGTGGATCAGTAGCCCTGGGTTACAAGTGGTCTGCAATGGGACTTGAAGCACACCAGTCACCACTGTCACCTGCCACTGCCTGCCTGGACCCTGAGGACCTTGGGATGAGCCCCTGGAATGGATGAATACAAGGAAGCATGGACAAGGGACTGTGCCCTGAGAAGTCTACAGAGTCAGGCTCCATGACCAGCTCCACCACCAACAGTGGGCATGGACGTTCCCCGCTCCACCTACCACTAGCAATGCAAGCCACCTGCATAGCTCGAAGCGTGAACAGTGAGCTCTCCTCCTCTCACAGGCTGCTATGGGAGTGAAGTGCTGTATCCAGGAAAATCTTACAACCCTGTCATGGGGCATATCTCCTGCCAGGACCCCTTCCAAAGACAGAGATCTGGGAACCTGACAAGAGGCCTGCTTCTCATACTGTGAATGCTGAGTTAGGAAGTTTGATATGGGTGGAGTGACGAACATCATCCATCTGTCCGTCCATCTGTCCATCCATCCATTCATCTATCCATCCAGCATATAAAGGCCAGCTCTGAGGCCTCAAACATAGGTATGTCCTCACCACTCTCAGAGGTGTATCTCAGGTCCTGGAGGGCAGCCACAGCTGCCTGAGTTCCCTGAACATCTTCTTCAGCCTCTGTGATGTGGAGATACTGCGTTGAAGGCTCCTCAGGAGTTTCTGCTGCTGGCTAAATGCAAACATAATACCAAAGTGACCACTGAAAAGATCAATAGTTACCTCAAAGCTCTAGGAGAATATAGTAAGACAAATACACAGAAGAAAGGAAGCACTTACAGTACCCCTTTTACGTGGCATTGCCCCAAATCAGCTACCCTAATAAAGGGAAATCATCTCTTTGCAAGAACCACGAGTTTATAAAACCAGATATAGTGATACCCACACTTGCAACAGGGAGCAGAGTATGTGGTTCATAATCAGAGATTTGCAAGCCAGACATTCTCAAACACACACTTCTATTCCATCGCTTTAACCCCTCGGCCGTGCCTACGTTCAGACACACGCACTTCTAAAGGCTTCCCTATCCCCTCCCACTGCTACCAACACTGCCTCTTACACTGGAGCCTTGTGCCATAGGGTAACAGGGGCCATGGAGCAACTGATGGTGGGAAGGAGAAGAGGAAAGCAGGAGGACAGGTATGTAAGTAAACAGCATGGGGAAGAAGGAGGACAGGAATATAACCATACGGCATATAAAAGCATAGTCCTGGCGCATGTCAGAGTGCAGTAAATCACAGCCATGCATGCCATTCTTATTTTTACATGAAGGGTACCAAAAACAAAACTGATTGCAAAAACTGTATTTGGTTACTATCAGGACTAGTGAATGTAGAAGCTGAAGTGACATCCACAGGTACTTCATACCCAGAGAAGCAGTGGATCTATCTAATTACATAGAATTAGATAATAATGATGATCTCTTTCTATAAACATGAATATCAGCAAGAAAGAAGAAAAAAGCAGGACTTTGGAGATCACAGCAGGCAAAGTTATGAGATACAAGCCCTGATCAGTAGCTCCCAGGGAGGTTCACTGTAGCATGTAATTGTCCTTTTACAAGTAACCAAGCAATTTCATTTAGATGTCTCTTACTTGACATATAGGAGACTCAGTAACTACTTGATAAATGTAGAAATTAACAAAAAGAAGAGGCAGCAGTTCCACCTTTAAGTACCATTAGGAACATATTTCACCACCACTGGACTTGAGCTATAACATGCCCTTGCCTGCAGAGGGATGGCCCCTCTCACTCCAGGTCGTAATCACTTTTAGGAAGGACAGCGCTCTCTGCAAGGCCCTCCTGGGAGCCACGTGAGAGACTGCTGCCTCCCGAGGGACCCACTTTTACTGAGCAGGTCTCATCCACAACGCTTTCTCTGGCCTTAGAGTGTGCAGCAAAATGCTTCTTCCTAAATCGGCTTCTTTCTTCCCATCCTTTTCAGGGTGATGACATCATTCATCCATGACACAAGTTGATTAATTTGCCACACATATCTTTTTCTTTTCCTTCCTTTGGTAGCACTGGGGATTTAATTCAAGGCCTTCACACTAAGTATCATCTACTATCTATCTATCTATCTATCTATCTATCTACTTATTTATTAATTTATAATTTTGAGGCAGGGTCTCATTAACTAATTAAGCTGTGCAGGCGCAGCTTGAAGTTGCCACCCTCCTGCCTCGATCTCCTGGAGTGCTGGCCTTACAGTTTTGGGCCACCACACCTGGCAGACACTTTCTTTCTAAAAAATACAAAACAGCCTCACCATTCTTCAGAGCACTTTTTCATGTACTTTATACCATGGAGACAACCACAGAATAAGCCAGGGCTGCCCCCCTTCCTTCCCACAGCTGCACGGCTCTCCAGTCTCTGGCTGATAGATACTAGGTTGCTTATAGCCATATGCTGGAATATATAGCCTTTCACGGAGCCTTTTCTCATTTAGTCAGTGTAACTCAGAGGTGGTTCCCTACCAGCAGGACAGTATGGCTAACGTATACAGAAGTGCATATGCAATTTCATTCCATACTGCTATCTGCTTCTCAGGGGTAGACTGCATTTTCTCACAGCTTCTCCAACAGGAATGATGTCCAACTTTTGGGTTCCTATCAATCTAAAAAGTGAGAAACTCTATCTCAGTCTAGTTTTAATGAACAGTTCATTCATTATGCTTGGAGCTGATATTTGGAGCTGATATCACGTTCCCACATATTTGAGGGTAGGGGCACTTTTTCCATGAGCCTTTCTCATTTTAGGCCCATTCTTCTACTGGGCTGTTGACCTTTTAATCAGTGTATCTGGATGCCTCTTATAGAGAAATGATATTCTTTTTCTACAACATTACTGAAAATGCTTTTTATCTTTAACCATATGGCACAAGGCCCCAGGGACATTTAAAAATGTCCATTAGACTTTTCAGCATTTTATGCAATTATTTTGAAAAATCTTTCCATTGCTGAATCTACATTACTAATTATAATTAAGAAAATTCTTCACATTTTATAGGTAAATTCATTCATGATTTCATTTAACATTTGTAAAGCATCACTATTTTTACATTTAAGTCTCTGATCCTTTGTAAATCTGTTTTATCTTAAGTTCTAAGGAACAGATCAAATTTCTTTTTTTTTTTTGGTGGCTGTTTAGCTACTCAGTGTGGCTCACTAAAATGGCCATGCTTCTTCTGCTACGAACATGGAATTCCATCTGCACAGGGTGCTAAAGTTCCCCAAATCACTGGGCCATCTCTGAATTTCCTATTTTGCTTCAGTAGGCATCTTCACGCACCACCACAGTGCCCTGGTTATAGAGGGCTCGCAACATGTTTGATATCTGACAGCCTTCTCCTAACACTGTCAGTTTTCCAAGGTGTTCCTCAATATTCCTAATTATTCTTCCAAATTAACTTCAGAAATCAAGCTGATTATCTCCAGAAAAAAAAATTTAATGATACTTTCATTATACTACATTGATATATCATCTTACAAATTAGCTTTAGGAGTATTGACACCTTTATGCTAATCATGATGGACACCTGTTCATTTGCTCAACTTCAAGTTCATGTCTCCAAGGAGCATTTGTGGCTTCCCATATATGTATTTATTCATCAGTTTCCATTTTTCTGTTTCTTGTAGTAAATGATATCTTTGCTTCCTATCCATCTTCTGATTTTTTTTTTTTTTCAGACAAAAACTCTGTAAAAGTCATTTAAAACTTCTAAATGTTTGAAGTTTAGGAAGTAAGGAAGATGTGTAAGTCTACGGAGAAAGAAAGTACATTTTCCTGGGATACATGATGGGGCAACCCAGCCAAACTGAGATTTTCAGCAGTGTTTTTATTGTTACAGTAACAGAACAAAGTGAGTGGATGGTGTAGTTTGGCTTTGTTTGGAATAAGTAGTCTACAGGAAGAAAACTGGAGAGAAAGGGTGAAGGGTATTTGTTTGCAGGTTACATATATGCACTTAAGTAGCTAACACATATGTATGTATAGACCTGTGTGAATATATGCTAATTGTGGTTACTGATCTTTTAATTTGCTGTCCATTATCGATAGTAGTTTCTCATTCATTCTTTAGAATTTTCCAAAAATATAATTCCATCATATGCAAATAGAAATTGTTTTCCAAAGCTCTAATTGCTTTGCCCCTTCTGGCTGCATCGGCTGATGCCCCATCGTGCTCATGACTAGTGGGGTTGCTGAGCACTCCTGTTGTGTTTCTGACTTCAGAGGAAACCCCCTGTAGTGCTTCCCAATGAAGTAGGACATGGGCTTTCGAGCTGACGCACATACACTCTTATCATCTTAAGGATGCATCCATCAGTTCTTGTTTTGTCATCTGTTTTTAATCAGTGAATATTAAATGGTGCCACATGCCTGTTCTGCATCTATGAAGAGGCTCATTTTATTTTTCTCCCCAGTTCTATTATCATGATGGATTATATCAATGTATTCCCTCCCACTGAACACTCTTCTTTGTCACTCCAGAATTCTGTGTTGTCATGATGTTTTATTACTTTCATGTGCCATGGGTTTTGTTTCAAAGCCCTTACTCCTAACCAATGAATGTCCTATCAAGTCTTCCTATCAGCCAGGGCCAGAATGGACTGCCAGAGAGCAATGCATACTAGCAGTGTCTGCCATTTATCTTAATGGCGGCTGAGGGGAAAGAGGTAATACTACTGATATCAAGTAGAAAGTAGCCAGAAAGGCACCAGACATCTTATAAGGCACAGGAAATCCCTCCACAACAAAAAACCACCTAGATTGAAATGTCAACATTGTGGAGACTACGGAGCTGCATCTTAAGGAACTTCCATCAGCTCCTGGTATTTGAAAAGAGCAATGACTGCTGGCGCTGCCCGCTCCCAACACTCAGGGGAAAGCAAGGGTGCACGCTGGAGTACAAGGCTTGCGCAGAGGGTAGGGGCCTCTGGAATCCGCTCTCACAGTGAACGCAGCAATGCACTCCTTGCATTTTACTCTTATTTCAGATGCAACATCTAAGACTAGGTTTCTGAATTTGAGAAGTATAAAGGTCAATGTAGCTGACGCTCATATTCTTATTCAGAATAAGAATCCACATGCGTGGACTCCCATCCAGATCCCACCCAACCAATCCAAAGATGTGGTTTGAAAAGGTTTCAGAAATTTCCCAGTGGCCAAGCCCAGTGGTCTGAAGTGCGGCTGTCCACGCTGAGCACTTGGGCTGGCCTGGGTGGCATTTACGTCAGGATCAGTGCCACAGTTCAGGAGCTTACCTCCCACTTGGGGTCACCATCAATTTCCACCACCTTCAAGCCGTGCTTGTTTTTCAAGTGCCTGTTGAACTCCCACTTGGTGCCATACATGAAGCTGCACACGGGACACTTCAAGCCACCTGCAGGGGGACAGTGAAAGGACACGTTTGAAGCATGAAAAAAATGGCATGGTTCTTTCTACATAAATACCTGATTCTCAGCATCCTACTGCTTTGCTTCTAGTACTTAGAACCTGTTCAAACTTCCCTCAGTATTGGAATACAACATGTCCTTTGGGGTGGGGGCAGAGGCAGAGATGGAGATTTTAAAATTTAATTTGAATAAAAATGTGACAATTTAATTTAATTTGAATAAGCATTTTCAGAAAGCCTAACACATACTTGATATTTTAAATGCCAGAGAGAAAGAGAATAAATGATACAATTCCCTTGGTTGAGTGCATAAGCAGCTAAAATCACTTTCATGTTTTTTATTTGTAAGTGACAAACAATTTAGGAAACACACACATACACACACACAGACAACAGCTGCTTTTCTCAGTCTTCTCTGCCCAAACCACTCAAGCACAGAAGCCAGATTCTTGTTTACAGCAGAAGCTAGGTCATGGGTACAAAGTCTCATGTGACTCTCCCAGCACAGAGAAATTTAAAAAGTGGTCACATCCTGAAATGTCACTATTTACTGAACTGATTAAATTTTACACTGCTTCAGGAAGTGTTTGGTACTTTAATTAGGAGAATGTGAAACTGAAGATAAAAGAACAAAAACTGAAACTCCACACAACTCCAAAGACACACAAAAGACTATCCTTTCAGAATTCGTGGCAGAGGCTGCAGCTCAGCTGGCGACTGGACCAGCATCTCTGAGCAAGCACCCACCCCAGAGGGCTGCTGCAATTGTGGCATGAGAGCCCCACGCTTCTGGCCAGGGCATGGCGTGGTGCCAGTGCCACTGGGCCTCTCCAGGGCCCTCAGCAAGGTGCCGCTGCATGGCCACCGCACGCAGCATCGCGACCTTCCAGCTCCAGCAGCTCCTGTTAGTTGGCTCCAGTTCACAGCCCCTGCACTGCAGGCTGCGTGCACACACCTTCTCTGAGCTCCTCCTCCTGTCCACTGTGAATGAGCGCATGCCCAGGACCGCAGCTTCGTGGGGAGGCATGCGTGCCCCTTAGGCACGGTCCATGAGCTGGTGGTGGTCCTGCCTGCAGCACCAGTCCTGATTTCTGCCCTCACAGGTTGCTTGGCAGGCACCTCATCCTCAGAGGTCCAGACAGAGCTGAGTCCCAGCACCACCACAGCCCTCCAGATCCAGGCTACTCTGGCCTTTGACACAGATAGGGGCAACCAGCTCCTACCTGATCTCCTAGCAGTCCTGTTCCCCACCATTTTCTACTCAAAAAAAAAAAAAAAAAAGCACAAAACGTACTTTGAAAACCAAACTGAATCAGATTACACACACATGTAAAACATTGCTATGGTTCTCTGTCACATCCAGAATAAACCTCTGGCACCTCAGTATGGCCTCAAAGGCCCTACAACCTTGCCTGTGGTACACAATACTGTCTCCATCCCCTGGCCCTTGCAGTCTGCTTTCTCGGTCTTTCAGACACCACAGGTTCCTTCTGTTCTCAGGATACCTGTGGTGCCTTCCGTTTTGAAAGCTATAATGATTAATCTTAACCATCCCATTCATTGTGAGATACCGAGAAGACCAGCAGTACCCTTCTGGTGGGTCTGCATGGCACATGGTGTGGGGCCAGAACTCAGGGACTGTAGACCACATCTGTTCTCTCATCCCTTCCTCTCTGGCTCTCTTGATCTCTCTGCTTCTGCCCTCCCTAAAGAGAGCACCTTTCCTCCTGCCTCACTCTCCACCATGATCTTGCTGCCTTGGAGCCAGCCAGCCACACCTGAAATCACGAGCTATAAGAAATCTTTCCTCCTTCAAATGGTGTATGTCAGGTTTTTATTTATTAGCACATGTTTGCAGTACATGCAGTTTACAATCATCTGGGGGAGTGGTGCATGTATACAATACAGCTTCAATCCTTGTTTACCCGCTTCCCTCCTGCCTGCCTCCCTCCTCCTCTAAATCCCCTTTCTCCATTTCATTCTTGTGGATATTATCAAGCATTTTCTCTGTGGGAAGTCAATACAGGAGCTCTTCCTCCAGGATCTCATTTGAGCTTCACTCCTAGGAAGCATCTTTCTGATGCAAACTGCCCCATGGGTCCTCATCCTCCCTCTAGAGCTCTGAATCCTTCCTAACACATTCAGGCCTTCCACATCCCTGATGTACATGTCGTTCATGTGTAACAGTGTTCTGTTTCTATGAAACCTGCAACAACTGAACAAATTACAGATGCTTAAATTTAGGCCATAAACAGCTGAGCTGACCACTGAGTGCATGCTAAACCATCATTTATTTATTGCTCACTGAAGCCTCCTGTGTCATACCGAGATGTTTCCCAAATCCAAATGAGCTCAGCTGTGGTCTTTTGACTGTATTATGGGTGTGTGGTACTAGATTAATCCACTGATAGGTTTATAACTAGGTGTGACGTGGGGAGACGAAACCTGGTGTCACTTGGGTTGTGACTTGGAAGGATGCATGCCTTCTCCTTCACTGATGGCTCTGTTTCCTGCCTACCACACCATGAACTGCCTCTCCTCTGCCTCACCTGTCTTCCATGGCAACCTGCCTTGGAGTCAGCCAATGCTGGACTGAAATCTCCACAATCTGTGAGTCAAAATAAACCTCTCCTCCTTCAAATTGTGTGTGCGCTAAGTATTTTGTCCAAGCAACAAGAAAGTAACTAAAACAGATTTTGATATAATGAGTGGGATTGTGGTAGCGACTGCCCTTGTCCACATGATTCAGAAATCTATGGAACCGACTCACAAGAGGAGTTTGGGAGACTTGGAGATGCCAATGAGACAAGGAGCCCTGGAATGCTGTGAGCAAAGCTTGATGGGAAATTTTGTTCTGAGTTCAGAAGACAAGAATATTGACAGGAATGTAGTCTAAAAAGGTTTCAGTTGAGAAAAAGGACTCCCTCGGCAGCAGGGCTCCTTGGTATGTGTATTATTCTCTGGCAGAAACTTCTTTTCTTTTGCAGAACACAAAGATTAAGTGAGGGAAATTAATTAATTAATCTGACAGAAGAAATTTCAAGGCAGCCTAATGTGGAAGCAGTGACATAGCTACTATTAAGGACTTTGAGCCAGAACTACGTTAAGAATCAAGAACAAAGGGCCCAGCAGAATGATTTTAAAAGTTTTGAGTTTGACCAGAAAGGAAACCTCAACAAATTTGCACTATGAAAACACAAAACAGAAAACCTGGCAGCTGCAAAGGTTAGCATTACAAAGAGAAGTACTGTGGAACAGGACAGGAGAAAATTTGGTTTGGGTTGAGAAGAATGAGCAGGACTCTACCCTTTGCAACCTCAAAATTGCATAGGCAAATTAGAATTGGCTTTGCGAAAAGAACCCCAGAGCATCATGTTCTAGATTAGCAGCAGCCTAGCAAATATGTTCATAGTGCCCAGCAATCCAAGCACTTGGCCCCCACAACCAAAAGACAAAGAGGTCTGGGTGTTGCTCCAGCCAGGGGCAGACGCTGGCATTACCCATGTAGTGCTGGTTTAGGTGCATGCAAAATCAAGAGTTCTGAGGTGAGGAAGACTTGCACCCAGATTTCAGAAGAAAGCCTAGGGGGATAGGCAATGTGCCACAGAGAACAGTGGTGGCACTGTGAGTGTGAAGTTGCAGGTGTTGTGGAGACTCCAGAATACTAGAGAAGCCAGCAATGTGGATCAGTACAAGTCTGTAAGGAGACAGCAAAGCTGAACCAAGGCAGTGGTCTCCAACCTAAGTGCTACAACCACCAGCAGTGCTGCATAGCTGGGACACGCAAGCCCTTTGGAGTACACATCCTGCTAGGGACTGTCTCAGATGTTAGATGTGGAGGTACAGGATTTAATGGTTGCCCTGGTGGATTTTGGTTTGCTTGGGTCCATTTCTTTATTGCCTCCTATTTTCACCTTTGAAATGGGAGTGTTTATCTTGTGTCACTGTAGGTTGGAAGTGTTTACATTTCTTTTAAGGGTTCATGGCTGAGTTTGCCTTCAATCTTCCAGGAGAGTTTGAACTTGGACTTTTCAGCAATGCTGGCATTGTTAAGACTTTGGCAACTCTAAAAGAGATGGACTGAATACATTTTGCATAAAGGAGTACATGTGAGTCTTTTGGGGGATGGTGGTAGAATATTATGACTTATAGCTACTTGTCCTCCCAAAGCTTCACATGATCATAGGTGAGGCATTCGGGAGGTGACTGGACTGTGGGAGAGTGACACTGGATCATGGGTATGTGATATGGGATTAGTCCACAGATAGGTTTATAGCTTGGTGTGATGTTGGAAGACAAACCCTGGTAGGTCACTGCAGACACAGTCTGGAAGAGTATACAAATACAACCCTCTGTTCCCTTCATATCTCTGCTTCTTGCTGCTGTACCATGAGCTGCTTCTCCTCCACCATGCCCATCTATAAGGCTGCCCTGTGTTACAGACAGGTGACTACAGACCGAAACCTCTACGAAGTCTAAGTCAAAGTAAGCTCATCTGTCTTTAACGTGTGTGTGTGTGTTAAGTAGTTTGCCCGAACAATGAGAACGTAACTAAGACAGAGCACTAGGAAATAGAAGGATTCTGTCCTGGTCATGAAGTTGTCTGGCTAATTTATGTAAGAACTAGACAATCTCGTGGGGATCCAGCACATAATTTCATCATCTTCCAGATGCAGTTATGATGCACTCCATCTCTTGAACCAATTCCATGTCACTGGAATCTATACAGAGAACTGTTCTATACTTAGTGTTTCTACAGAAAAGGAAGCTCAAACTGTTACTTATTTTCTGAAACTCAAACATACCACACTCTTTTTTTAGACAAAATCAAACAGGCTTGTTCCGTCCTGACCAGAGAATAATTAAACTTAGTTTTTAAGCTCCATTGTTATCACTTATTAATCAAATAAAATGACATCTTTTCCCATCACCATCCTTAAAAAACTTCCCAAGTGTGAGAACATCTACCTTTCCTTTAGCTGAACTGACCTTGAAAGACTTAATAAGCAGTGATGACCAAAACTTAACTACCTAAGGTTAAACACAGCTTCAGAATGTAATTAAAAATTCCTTCTGGGGCATTTTTTCACAAAAACTAATTTTGGGAGAAAAAT